>OY723389.1:23204067-23235393 GCA_963210295.1 Ophion ellenae | reverse complement strand
TTTGGCATCGGGAGAGCGAGTGAGAAAAATAGAGAGAGAGAGAGAGGGTGCAAACCTGCAGGTCCAAAACGTCGGTGCTTTGTGCGTATTTCTCTCTCTCTCCCTCTCCAACTCGTCTTTTAGTCTTCAGCCGCGTTTTCAAGATCTATTAGAAATTTGAGAACTCCCGGGAGTTCTTCGCACAGTGACCGCGTGAGTGCCGATAAATTCTGGTCCGGAGAAAACGGAGGCACAAGAAAATCTTGTCCGACCCAAGACTTGTTTTGCGTTACATATTTTGTCCTCCCTTCAGAAAAAGCTTCTACTCGTATTTCAGCCCCGTGTATTTCAACCGCCGAAAAAGAAACAACGCAACCGTGTGTGAGCGTGAGATACATGGAAAGTTCGTTGTATCCGCTGTCCATATATACAACGACGTTGAAGTTTGCATTGTTGAAATTAAACGATTTTCTGCTCCTTTCATTTCTTTATTTTCATCATTATCCAAAACCTTTTTTGGACATTAAGGTCGTAAATATCTAATAGGACTTCGTCTCAACGTTTGAGTGCTTTTTACAACCTAAATCGGCGTAAGAAAATTTGTGCAATTGAGGGGTTAAGCTACTGTGAAAATGACGAATACTCGTTCGTCGCTTGAGGCAACTCAAATTGAAGAGGAAGGTCCAATATATGGTTCAGGAATCGCAGAATGAAGGCTGACTTATATATAATTATAACGATAAAACTGCTAGCAGAACTTCAAACGCGCTCTTCTCGAAACTATGTTTTTCAAAACGGTGTACACGATTTCTCGACACCTAATGAACGGATCTACTTAACGTTTGATACACTTATTCAATGTGATGGTAGTTCAGTCTTGACCGACGTTTTTCTTCTTAACATTTTTTTTTCATTAATTATTACCAATAATGTTATTTTTCCCCAAAAAATCGAAAAAAAATCAACTTTTTTTATGATGGAGACACGATAGCAATAAAAGCTCGGTCAAGTCTTAATATTATATATTTGAAGAAAAAAACTTGTTTTTTTTTTCAGATCAACCGGTTGGCCAAAATCAAGTACACCATTCAGCCCCTCACGAGATTGTTTATAACTTCTTCAATTATTAATATTTTTTATGAAATTTTGTTCACAACATTGTAAACATACGTACAAATAAATGTCCAAACGATTTTCCAATCGTCTCACTTATTTCTTCAAATTCAATATTTTCAATCAACCCTGATTTTCGGGTCGTCACCGTGGCCTAACCTCTTAAATTATTAATACGAAATTTTCCTGCAAAACTTATTTGTGCATTTTTTAATCGAGGAAAAAGTGATCAAAGGTGCATTCTAAAGTGGACAAAAGGTATTTAAATCCACAAAAAAAATTTTTTAGGAATGTTTCGTATTCCGAATTTATCTTCATCCTGCTGTACTCAAAATGGAATTTCCATTTTTGTCCAGCATATTCAATTTTTTCCGGCATATATTACTCACCACATAAATACGCAATATTTTGTTTCACAGGACTTGAAAAACCATTGGATATAATATATTTCCCGGTCGGAAAACCTTCGCGTCAGACCCTTAGAAAAACACACGGTCACCTTATAATTGTCACCCTTTATAGGCGACCCTATACACATTTTTCTTACCGCGTCGCACCAACTAAAGTCTGTCCCGTGAGGGGACAATCGATAATTTTTTTGTCAACATCGATTTGTGCGTGCACATTGTACATATGACTTCGAGTGACATTCCTTCTAAGGGATTTTTGAAGATTCTCGGCGACTCGTTGAGTCGAGAGGTTTTACACGTTCGAGTCTTTTGATTTCTTTGCAACGATCAAGTAATTCACGGGCCAGCATATTGGGACAGTTTTTACGACGCAAATAACTTGAATCTTTTACGAAAATCCATTTTATAACGTGTTACGAGAGAAAGAAGAACAATCCGGGCTGCGGGCGTGTGCACACATCTACACGAATTTCCCAACATCGTATAAGCTCGTCGTCGTACGAAATTCAAAGATTTTTTTCAAATCCTTTATAATGACTCAATTGGGCCGGGATCACGTTCGTCTTTCGACCACGTGATCATTTCATTTTTCATCGGTGTCACGTCTGCAAGATTAAATTCTTCTACCGCATACGGATTCAAAGCTCTCCAGCTTCGCGCACACTTGTGGATCGAAATATCTTTCCGCGGCGAATCGAACTTTGCCAGAATTCTTTAATCTTTTTTTTTTTTTTTTCTTAAGCTGCGTGTAGGAAAACGAGTTCCGACTCTCGCGCCTCGTATAAACGGGCCAGTGAGAGGAGAGTGAGATAGAGAGATGCGACGAAGACGGAGAAATAGCCGACTACAAACGGGCCCCGGGCCCTTTTTATTCTCATTGTACGCCAGTCGAGTTCCACGGACCCGCACGCCACACATCTCATCTCTGTGATCATTATAGGCTCTCCCGCCTCTGTGGTCCAGCGACATTACCTATATCCACAATTCGTACCGGTAATACTTGGCTTCCCAGCTTACGGGCCTTAATTTTTGTTTCCATCAGCTTCGTTACCATTTTACTGCGCATCCCTCCTCCATTAATTCGAATGCAGGCGTTCGAAACGTCTCGAATAATTTTCGGGACGCGCGTTTCGTGGCAATTAAAGCGCGAGGAAGTAAAACGTAATTTCATTCAATTTCATCAGATGGAATTAAGGAACTGTTATCTATCTAGAGGCCCAAAAAAATGGCCAATTTCCGATTTTATCGCGACGTTAGGCGGTGGACACTCTCTAGCTCAAACGGTCCATAAGAGATCTAGAAACCAAACGGGTTATTCAAACTAACAATAAATACGAGTCGTTGACGATCGTCGATGTTTGAGATATTTTTTTTTACAACCTGGCCACGAATTGAAACTCGGACATACAAAATCCATGAAAAAAGTCGTCATTTTTACGTAAATATTAAAAAATGAAGATTGATTTCGAAAAAGGGAGATCGTCAACGACCTTTAAATGTTTCTCATCGTATCTCCTGTAAATTTGGAAAAAATCCATCAAGTGGTTCTCGAGATATCGTGTCCACCGATTTTGAAAACAGTGTTTCGAGAAAAACTCGTTTATGGCGGGATTTACATTTACAACGATCAACAAATCGATTTCTTTTCTTTTTCCTTAAACGATAGAACTATGTATGTAGAATATTTTCCCAAAGTTTCAAAGTGAAATTTGAAAAACTTGAAAAGTTACAGCCCGTCAACGCGGTGCCTCACCGCTCGGATTGCGTTGTAACTTGGTAGAAATATTGATAATATTGGTACCTTTTACTTGACGAGAATTGTTTTTGAGCAATTGGAAAAAAACGACTTTTTTCATCCACATTTTACAGAAATGTTGCGTGAAATGTTGATTTTTTTTTGTAAATGCGTGCCATTTTCTTAAGGGGTTACCCCCCACTTGCGATTTTGAAAAAATCGATTTTTTTTATTGCATTTTTTTGAAGTACAAGTATCTGAGAATATGTCCTGAAAATTTCAAGTCGATCCGAACAAAATTGACTGAGATATGAGCGTTGAAAGAGAAGAATCCGCGTTGAAAGGGCGTTGAAAGAGAAACTTTAAAGGCGTTTTTCTGAAAAAGGCATTTCTGAAGTCGGCGACCAAGATTACTCGAACACTAATGAACCGATCTTCTTGGAATTTTGCAGGCTTATTTAATACATAAAAATGTAGTCTTTAATCGTTCGATTTTTTTTTCCGAAAAAAAATGGCCGTTTTATAGCCAAAAACCGGCCGTTTTTTTTCGTTAAAATCGAACCATTAACTTTGACTGTCCGCCATTTTGTGAAAAATGAATATTTTTTAAAATCCTTCGATTAAAGACTAGTTTATACTTATATTTGACTAAATCCATCCGCATTTTTTTTTCAGATGATCCACTCCGCCGCAATCTTGGTCACCGCAAACCGTGTATATAAAAACATTATTTCATTGACGGCCATTTGCCACTAAACAATGTAATATTTTTCAATAAAAAAATTACTGAAAGTTCTTCAAGATGTGTTCTTCAAGGTGGTATATTGATCGATTAGAAAAGTTTTGTAGTTTTCTTTAAAAAAAATTCATGAAAAAGACCTTTTTTGCGCTACAAGTGGGGGTAACGCCTTAAATTTACATTTTCTTCATGTTAATCACCCTCGCATAAACACTATATATTTTCTAATTGAAAAAATGTTTGAACTTTTTGCAAATCGAAGTCTACGGGAAGTAGACTGCGCGCCGATTCGCAACTCCTGCGGCGACTCTGCTGAACACTCTGCCACAGCTCCGTCATTTTAATGATGAATTAATTGAAAAAAATTGTTTTGTATACTTAAATATACTAGTAAAGTATACCTAAAGTTTGATAATTGTAGAATAATCATTTCTTAGTTTAAAAAATCCCTCAACATTGCTTTTTTTCTGTCTAAATGTATATCCCACCTTAAAGTTTGAAGTATGTTGCGGCTACAGTTCACCCGGCCGACTGTTAGAAGCTGTAGCTCATTCGATTATACGAATAGTTCAATGAAATTTTCAGGCAACATAGCTGAAAGGTGGCACTATCGAATAAACATATTTTTGAAAAATGCAGTTTTTTGACCCACCTAGGTCAAGCCCGTTAAACGATTCGACGGGATATGAGGCTTCGCTTCCAATCCTTGTTCCATTTGAAAAGCGAATATATTCATTTATTTCTTTGAGATCATGTTTGGGAAGACGGTAGTCCCACCCGTGCGGAAGCTGTCGTAAGGATCCAATTGGATTCCCATACAATGGGGATCCGTACACGAAAACGTCACGCTCGTACATTGGATTTTAAGCGGGATTCCCCATTCGAATCCAATTTGAATCCTAAAGAATTATCACATTATCGAATGGCATCCGATACGATGCTTGATGTATCCTATCGGATTCTGAACGTTGAATTTTCTAAACAAAATATATCAATATACAACATAAGTGAACCTCGAAGAAGTATAAATATTATTTTTTTTAAGTACAAAACGGTTTTAAAGAGTATATCTTAAAAATCGATTTGAATGACATCACTCAAAATCCACTGTAATTATAATTGATTATTTATTTTACTGCGCTTTGACATAATATCACTACACACGTACACACTCGCAAAGCGTGCAGGTTACGTTTCCACACGCCGAGTTTTTCCTCGTGACTTTTCACATATTTTCGATTCGAACGTGGTGAGAATTCTCAAAGGGCGTTCCTCGGGGAACAGTGCACGATCCAATTGGATCGCAATAGATTCCAATGGAGGACTCCCTATGTGCGGTGACAAGTCCCTATAAAAATGTGGCTGCATCTTGGGACTCCCCAACGAATTTGCGCACGGGATGACGAAAGGATATTTGTTTGGCGGATCCAACAAATTCCGGTTAAGCATTTCAAATAAAAAATCTACAGATATTACACAAAATGCAACTATTTCATGGCAATGAAAATGTAATCAGACTTTACGGGTAATAAAAAACAGGTACGTGTAAATAACATGCGTTGGTTTTTATTATGTGCGAAAAATATTGATACATTGAGGTATATCATTGGGCTGGTTTGGATTTTTTTGTGTTTGTATGTATAATTGTTAAATAATTTTTATAATATATTTGTAATATAAATTGTAATATAATATTCAATTAATAACAAGATTGGAGAATTGGGTGGGAAGAGGGCATTTTTCAACCAATCACAGGTATTTCATGTCGTAGCTCCCCCCACTCTGCTACAGTGGAGTGGGGGTAGCGTTAGTTTCGTGTGACATCCAGATAATAATTCAAACCCCTATGCCCAGTCTTCCCCAATGGATTTAAAACCATTTTCAATGCTAAAAATTCAAAAATTACGTCAATCGGGAGAAAGACCCAATCGACTTGGATTTTAATGTGGATTCCCTACGTTTGACATCCCTATAAAATCCCTATAGAGATGTGGCACGATCTGGGGACTTCTCAACAAGTTTCCGCACGGATATCTCTACTAGTTTCCTTTGATTTTTTGCCGGATACTTATTCTATTCTGTATCCGAGTCTCTCTTACTCACGAGCAAATCGATCGTAACGAGCAAAAGGAATTTCTTCGGGCGCCAGTTCCCATTCGAATTCTCCGGTCAGTCAGGTTTATCTCAAAGTTCCCGCGCGTCGAAGAGAAGAACGAGATTTCCTGCGATCCTCGCGCGGGAGAGTGATCGCGTTTACAGATCCCAAGGAGAAGGGAAGAAGAATGGGAAGGAGAGAGAAGTGCACCCTTTTCGGCGGGCTACTCCACGGGAGAGGTGAAGTTCCCATGACTCTCATCGGGACCCATATATAATTACCCAACGAGATTCTGGCTCCGCAGTCGTGTCCTGCGTACTCGACACTTCACGATGTGCCGGGACTCAACTTGGACACGCTTGTGGAATTTCGACCAATGTAAAAAAATTCGTGGACCGCGATACCTCACTTAATTTTTTCCCCCGAGCCCGCAGTCGAATAGAAAATGCCATGTAATTATCCTCAAGACCCACATTGGTCCTCGCTGAATCGTGAAAACATATCACCCGTAATGTTTATCATCCAAAATACAAAGAGCGAGAAAGTAATGCGGTCAAATAATGGTCGAACTGGCGATTTTTGAAAATGGTCGTGTGATTCTCGAGGATAAAATATCAAGAAAAAAGTAGTCGAGGAATGGATAAACGTTGAAATCCTTCGATTTCGAGATGAGATAATCTTCGAGATAAGATTTTTAAATGAAGAAATGAGAAGTCATTTTTTTTATAGCATTACATCGTAAGCCAAAATTCAACCTTGGAAATTACACAGCTCAACAGCCAATTTGGGGCCGCAAAACGGTATTTTTTTCTAAATCTTATTCCTTTACTGATCTTATTTTAACACTCAATATTGGTATTTTACGTAACAACACGGAAATATACATTTTTTAAATAAAATCTAATTTTATGAAAAACATGAGGTCCTATTCGATATTTTTAGATTGAGTAAGCTTTATTTCGTGATTTTCTTGAGTGAGACTTGTCGAGGTAGTCGCGAATCAAACTCCGAACGTAATTCACTATTATGCGTGTGTGCCCCATCTTCCCTGATACCAATCTTCCATGATTTTCATGTGTTGGTGGAAGTGCTCTCCTTGCTCTTCACTGGAAGAGCCAACATTTTCTGCGAATTTAGCTTGATGCTTTATTCCTTTCCCGAAATAAAAAATAAAAACGCACTTTTCACGAAATCTGATCGTTTTTCTAATTTTTAAAAATAACACACTCTCCGCAAATATAACAAACTGCTTACTTTTGCCTTGCTGCCATCGACATATTACTGAATGAATTTATAATAGCGAAAAATTAAAAAAGAAAGAAAATATTTCTTCAACGAACTGCCAACGACATTCACTATGAATTCAAAATTCATTTAAAAACCCAGTGTGTAACTTGAAATATAGGTTGCAAGTAGTCACATGACAAAAAATGCCACGAATTTTGCCGGCACCAACAACATGGTTTTTTTTTCTGACTCGTGTTATCAACGCAAGGCATTCGTAAAAAAGGTACGAAAATTGTCGTGACTACTTGTCGATCCGAAGATAAGTTCCCAGAGTTCGGAGTGTTTCGGAAACAATTGCACGGAAAGTATCACGAATTGTCGGACAAGGTTTCGATCATCCCAAACGATTGGAGTGAGGGACGAACCGCGAGAAGTCCCGCGTTAACGAGATCCAGGGACCGTTTATCGGGGATCTACGTTGCCGATGCTATCCGGAGCTACTCCGACCAGATTTTTGGCGGGAACGAGATGAAGGGAACGTATCCATGCGTACGTGTATGCACACACTGGCACCCACATATATATATATATATATATATATATATACGTATCTCCGGTTGAAGATAGGCTGACAAAAGGAAGGTGGTTCAAGATGAGGGTTGAGAGACCCTGCGGCAAGGACCGGTTCCTATCTGTCTCTCCCCCCTCTCTTCCTTGCTCTCATCTCTCTTTTTCGTACATCTATCGCAAACGAGGATCGTTCGGCGACGTTGACGGACCGATAGAACGCAAATACGAAAGAGAGAGAGAGAGAGAGAGAGAGAGAGAGAGAGAGAGAGAGAGAGAGAGAGAGAGAGAGAGAGAGAGAGAGAGAGAGAGAGAGAGCCAGCTCTCATTCTATACCGGAGGCTGAGCCTTCGTTTATACTTCTCTTTCGTAAGCAAAACTCTTTTTGGTTCTATAATACTTCGGCCTCTTTCAAGGGAGAGAGACGTAGTGGGACAGAGAAAAATTGAAAGAGAGAGGGAGGGGAGTGTAGGAGAATTAACCTCTTAGAAGGCTCACATAGGGTTGTGTCCCGGTCCAACGAGACTTCTTCGTCTTCTCCACGGCGGTTCGCGAGGCGGCAAACATAAAAATGCCTCGGGAATTGCATTAGCATAAAGCGCGGCCCGGCTCTTCCGAGCCATCCAAAAAAAAGCGTGTATGTACATTGTTCACGAACACAAGTGGTGCGAGTATACATACAACAATACACGAGCACCGCGCGAGAGATGAGCCAGTAGAGAGAATCGAGAGTCGTTTGCTTCGGTTATTCTTTGCATCGTTGAATCGACTGTATAAAACAGCCTCGTTCCGGTTATTTGCATATCTACCCGTAATGTACATACGCGAGTACAACGTCCGAGTATGGAAATGCCGAATTTCCGTCTATTTCATAAGTGTTTCGAGTTTTCTTTATATCAGCCGCTGAAGTAAAAAAAAGGATGGATCCCAATTCCGAAAGCAATGCGAGCTGTGCACTTTTTCCATGCTATTGAAGCTTGCATCGTTGGAACGTAACGAAAATTCTGCTTTAGATTTTTATTTTCTCATTTTGGTCGTAGTGTCGTATTTTTTTAGAGATTTAGATCATAGATTGCTGAATTAGCAAACGAAAAAAATTGTCGAGGAATTTTTGTACCTAAGGGTACCCAATAGAAATTAGAGCAATTAAACGGGAATGAGATATGTTGAGTTCCAACGATGCAAATTTTCAGTCACATCTTATTTTCATTGACGGTTGGTATACGAGTATACCAACGTAATTTCAATGAGAGGAATTCTATAGCAGGCGCCTCGGTATAGTCAACAAGCACCGAAATTCACTTGAAAAAGGATAAAGTTGACGTTTGCATCGTCAGAACGCAATAAAAATTCATTGTCTTTCAATCGCTCAATGTTTTAACCACCGATTCGAGCTACGAAAGGCATTTAAACGTTTGCAAGTTTTATTAGAGATTTACAACCTTGGTACGAGAACAAAAAGATTCGAGATAATAATGAAAATAAGGAGATAAAAAAAATTGGTTGCATTTCGATGATTTAGCATCATGAAGAAACCCACGATTCTTATCCATTTTGCAATTGTGCATAATTGTGTTTCTTTTTTCCAAGAATACATTTTCAAGAATAAAAAGATGTTTTTTTAATTGTAATAAATTAATACCGACGTTAATCTTGTAAAAGCAATGTAAGATAATAGGAGTAATTTTTCAAAGATCGATATCTTCCCAATTAGGCCTTGGTTGGCACCTTTTTGAATATCCGAGACCGAATAGCATGTCTAAAAAGCGTAAAAGAAAAAAATATATATATATCATCATCATTACTTAGGCGAAATTCTGGGTAAAGGGCCCTCGTCTAGTTTTTCATTTCGGCAAACTTTCCTACCGCTTTCCACTGTGAGAGTATCGGTCCGTCTCGCTCTGTGGCTCCCCGTGTCGTTCTTTCTCTCTCTCGCTCGCTACCCGAGCCTACTATTGCCTCCAGGGACCGCCCGTCCCGAGAAGATCCCGTCACAAGGGAAAGATCGAGAAAGACGGAGACAGAGGGAGAGAGCGTGTGAGAGAAATCAGCTGACGGAGATCGGCCATTTTTAAATCCCTCTTTGACCGGCGCGATTTAAAAGGCCGTGTCTCGCCCGCGACGGTCCTCTCGCGTCCTTGTCAAGCCCGTTTGTATTCTACCTCTCAAACCCGTCCAGACTTTCTCACTCCCTTTCCGGCTCCCTGCGTCGCGCGGCGCGGTCCCTTTTGCAGAGCCTCGAGAGACCCCAAATGTGGCGAGCGAGAGAGAAAGATTGCCACGCAGCGAGATTGAGAGAGAGTGAGAGAAATTGGTTCGAAGGAACAAAAAAAAAACCTTGGGTCTATAAAAACCGTGATCTCACGCCGCCAAGCTCCCACACTCCGTCGCAGGAAGAATGAAGATAGGGCAGTATCGAGATAAGAAATAAGTACTGTAGATAGAGCGCAAAAAAGCGGAAATTGGAGGGAAAAAAAAATTATCTCCGCGCAAAGCTTTTAGACTCGTATTGATGTCAGTGAATTAGCGCAGGAAAGTAGACTGTCTATACCGAAAGAATGGAAGAATATTTTTAATATTTCCACATGTCAAGTAGGCCTTTGTGATGAAGACATTTTACTTTTGGTAAAAGAAAAACAAGATTTATGTGTCCCTGAAAACTAATGCGAAAAGTCGCGAAAAAGTTCTGAACTTCGATCTATCGAATGTTGGAAAATGTTTGGGGCACGGTTGCCATCTTACAGTTGGTTTTCCTATACACCTATTATATATGAAGAAAGGGAAAAAAGATAAAATCGATTCGAAATGGCTGAATTTCTTTAGGGGGATTTAGGCGAGGAGAAAATTTGCTGATTTTAATGATTTTTTTTAAAAGGAAATATTTTTTCCTCCTTTTTAGACTAAGGGTATGTTTTATTACTTCTTTTGGCTGTTACATGGTATTTATTAATGAATCTTCAAAAATGGCGGAGGTATGGCACGGTCTCCAAAACTGCATTTTCAAAGCTGACGTGACGTATAGCGAAAAAACTGATCGACCAACTCTGATGAAAGTTGGCATACATCTTTCTAACCTTATTGTCTAAAACATAATCCTCAATGTTATAAAAAGTAAAAAAAACATGTTTTATTGCAAAATACAGCCTTTTTTTGGAAAATTCAACCTTTCGGTTTCTAAGCGTACCATTTCATCGATTTTTATCATTTCTCACTTTTCCGTGGCTCATATTCTACATATGAGTGTAATGAAAGAAAAATCTTCATTGGTTTTTTTCCAGATTAAGGGATAACACCACTCTAGCGGCAAAAAATAAGGCCTAACTTTGACAATTTATTTTGGGAGTATGAAAAAAGGAATATGATTTCTTTTGAGAGGGTTCATTTAACACATATCGAAGTATGGAAAAAAAAATTATTATAATTTTCATACAAAATCGCGGCGATAGAGCCCACCTTGAAAAACGTGTTTTTTACAAGTAGCTTCACGGGAGGACTTTTTTCGTAAAGTATAAGGCCTGGAACAAAAACCAAAAAAAAATATAATCTATATATTATTAGCTATGGGACTGCGTAGAGATTTTTTTAAATCAATTTTGAAAAAATGGCGCACTTTGAAAGAAATAAATTCATTTTTTACCAAACAATATATAAAAAAAAGTTTACATTTAATTTAAAAAAAACGGCTACGTACTCCCATAGAGAATGTAATTGTGAAGCTGGTTTCGAGAAAAACGCGTTTAAAGTTGTACGAGGCGCCTGAAAAAGATCCAAGGCGCTGCGGCAAAATCGATAGTTGAACTTTAAAAAAAAATCGCTACAGGACCAATTGCATATTGTTTTTATGACCCCGAAGTGATTTTTTAGGCAACAAAAGAAACGATTTTTTCAAAATCCTAGAGTAGTGTTATCCCTTAACCCTGCCGAGCCGTCTGACAACATCCGCCGCAACCCGTTTAGAAGACCGTGCCATACCCCCGCCATTTTAAAAGATGAATAAAAAATACCACGTAACAGCCAAAGGTAGTAATAAAACATACCCTGATTCTCAAAAAGGGTGAAGACATTTTTCATTGAAAAACGAATCATGAAAATCAACAATTTTTACTCGCCTGAAGGTATCTCCCCCCTTAATTTCCCAAACTAAAGCATCAGGTCTACCAAACGTCACATTCGGTCGACCGAGTGTACCAGAAAATGAGGATGTCACTCGAGACAAGTCATCAGCAAACAAGCTTCCAAGGAGGACAGCCTAAGAGCAATAACTGCCAGGACGAACGTTTCTCAAGCTTAACCCCGATGCGGGCCATCCCCATTTTTCGCTCGTTCCGAAAATGTTGTCCGCCAATTGCGCGCGGAGGTGAAAAAGAAAGAAAGAAAAAAGTATTCCCGGGGGAATCCGCCCTTTCGAAATGTCGTATCCCGCCCAGCGATCCTCCAAAACGTATTCAAGCGTTCTTCGTGCACCGGAGCACACGGCGTGTGGTCCGAGGAGTGTTCGAACTTTCATCTCGAACTCCTCGGCTGACAAATCGATCGAGTTTGAGGTTAAGTGTCCTACATCCCTAATGTGATTCAAAAAAAGCGTTTGCCTCGCCAAAAAACGGTAGCAACAAGTAGTCCGGGGCACTCGAAGATACACTTGACCCGGAGAACACTATTGGACAAGTGTGTCTCGTCTGGAGGAGTGAAGAGGCCGCTCATGTACGTTGATCGGGTCGCGACACACTGCTAGGCGTATTTCCAGACAATACAGAAAGTAACGAACGTTCACGAAAACCGTCAATGTTTTACACAGGCTGTATCGGTTGATTTTTCCCGCCAAAAAAAAACCTCGAGAACAGTGGTCCCACATTCGTAGAGCTCCATGTTCAAGGGTGCCCATGTGCAGTCAGCACTATTCCGGTCTCCGTTGGGATCTTCGCGTAGGTCCGACGCCCCGTTTTCACTGGGAACGCAACATATTTTACGTTTTTTTTCCGACGAGCTTCACACATATATGTAAAGGCAGTGGCGACCGCGCGTCCTTGTGGCAGACGGAGCGCCCCGGACAGCCTCGGGGCCCACCCTCGAGAAGCTGATAAATATTGTAAGAGGATGTCAACCTGTTTTCAACGCGGTAACTGGACTCCCCGAGCTATTTGGGGCTTTGCGATCATACGTTTCCCAGATCGTCTCTTCTCGATCCTATGTTTATATTTGACCTTTGACACTCTGGTTCGGTCTTTCGGGAACTCCAGACGCGAACTGACAGAAACATTCTATTGACATTAACTAGATGCGTCTATTTGATTTTTTAAATCAAATTTTTCCTATTGCATTCCATTATTGGAATTATTTATTTTACATATATTTGTTCATTCAAATCAAGATCTATTAAATATCGTCTAACATCGGTTTTCCGCCGATAAAAAAATACGTATCGCTTACTTTTCGGTGCTTTATAACATATCCAAATTTCAACAAACCGAAGGGTGTTACCTGAGGGATGTTCCTTGTTAGTAGACCGTGAGATAAGAAAAAAACCTATTTGATTTAAATAGCTGCCATTTAAATTAGATATTTTTTGGCAGTGTGGGAACGCGGAATATGGGAAATCCTTTTTTTTTGTCACCAAGTAATTTCTCCGGGTTTCTACGAGGTTTGGGGTCATCAGCATATCCCTCTTATTTCACGTTCCTAATTCCTTCTCGATTGTGTCAACATCCCCTAAGCCTAATCGTACATTCCCACAACCTGTGCTGCTCCGTCTTCTTCTATGCTCCTTCTTGAATTCTGATTTTCCGAATTCCTCTGCCGTCGCCGCCATTGTAAAACCGGAGAAGCGTTACATCCCGTCCTTCGTACCACTATAAAGTATCGCAGCCAAGTGTGTATCGTAGGTGGAATTAGACCTAAAGGTTGACCGCGTGAGCCAAAGGTTCCGAAGAACTTGGTGCACTCAGCTCTGCGCGCAAGGGATGGGAAATTTATAGCGGATTGCCAGTGGGTCGGGCTCGTCCTTGAGAAACATCCTTCTCCGCTTCGGGCATTAATCATACACGTCGCTCTACCCTCTTGCGGACTGCAGATCGAGCAGGTTCTTTCACGTAATCTTCGTCACACGAGGTTTCATGATCTATTCATCCATCTTCCTTTTTGGCTTCTCATCAACGCGAACATTCCGAAGCAAAGATTGTTCAGCCAAAAAAGCCAACTTTATTTACCGTTTCGAGCAATGGACCAATTGAATAGTTCAAAAGTATCGAGGCGAAGCACTTTTAATGAGACCAATTTGATCTTGAAGAATCGAGCAGTTCTTTATCGCTGCTCAGTCAGCAAAATCGCTTTTAGTGGTTTTGTCATTTGCGAATGTCCCTTATTTCCTAAATGCGGATCGGCCTGCTCTTTAAATTCTCGCCACACAGCGTATAACGAGTGACCACAAACTTAGAAGAGAAAGCTGAGAACGCGAAGAGGAACTGCCAGGACTGAGAAACGACTGGGATGCTGAGACGGAAAAGGGAGACTAAAAGAGACAGAGACGCGGAATGAAAACATCGAGTGAGGAATGGCGACGGGAGAGCAGGTTCATTACTTCTTTCGGCGTTTTCCTCCAACGCGGTCCAGGGTAGACGTTTGCACAGGTAGTAAGCTACCTCGACGACGCATAGAATTTAAAGTGTGTAACCTGCACACAGGTACCACACAAAGTGGCCAACGTCTTCCCACACGTACCTATATATACATATATCCGAAGGGCATAACGGCGAGTGTCGAGGGCGAATGAGCGAGTGGAAGTTGAAGAGGAGGATGTCGGCAGGAAAAAAGGAACCAACACTTGCTCTTTCTCTCCTTGTCGCGATCACCGGGACATTGCGATTGGGATCAGAGCCGAGCCACGGGGGCGCGCACACAATATCACGAAGAGAGTGAGAGGGTGACAAGAGACACTATAGGCGGGTTACCTCGTCTTCACGACATTTTTATTGAACGAAAGCTCCCTCACTGTACTACGAAAAAAAACATCCGCAGCATCGCCGCCAAGACAAATTCGTCTTCTCTTGTGGATTTCTCAAAGGCCTCTTCTTCTTGAGACTCTTTCCTTATGGGCAAAACGAATTTGCAACACCTTCGTATATACGTGGTCTTCTCGAAGGGCCATACATTTAGGGTGTATCATAATAGCCATATTAAGAATATGAAAAGCGAGGTAATATTTCTCAGCGTGTATCAATGCGGTCATTCAGTTCTTCGGACTTTCTCAACTTTGAGCGTGACGGCGTCTTGCATTCCCCGCATTATTTATCCATGTCGCGTTAGAGTTATCAAAGGAGAATGCATGAAGGAGGAGAAGGACCCTTCCCTTATTCTCAAATTAAAAAAAACTAAGTCACTTATTGCTACTTGACCATCCATTGATTCTGATGGCACCAATGCTACTTTTATGCGACAGGGAAACTCTCTTCGTCATTTTGGCAATGCCCTGTGAACATTGGGGGCAATGCAGTCCACTGCATGCAGTCCCTGCTGAACGAATATCTATGCCACGAGAATGACCGATCATTGATCATCATTCGACTAGAAAAAGGAGTATCCCTTCCGATAGCGGGTTGTATTCATCCCAGAAGTTTCCTAACACGCATCATCATGATTACGAAAGGAAAGGTATCAAGTGGCAGAGGTGTCGGCGTTATCATTGTGAGAAACGAGCACGTATGAATGAGAAGCACGAGAGAACCATCAAGGCGCCTGGATGTAAATATTTGAACGTTGGAAAGACCAGCTGATCAGCAAACAGGGTCTTATGAAATTCTCGAAGCTTCCTCCACCTCGAGGATCTTTAAAACCCGACGAGACGAAAATCGTTTGCAGGCGGGAGAGACCACACGCTGTCCTGTGAGAGGAGCGATCAGCTGAGTATAGAGGCAAGGAAAGCATCCGTCAATTTCACCAAAAGAGAGGGAACAACAAGAAGGACCACTCTTCTCATCGTCTCTTCCATCCCCTTTCTCCCTTGCTCGGAGAACTCTACCACGATGTATGGTGCGGCTGGGAAACGTTGGCGGGAAACCAAAGACCGGTCTCTTCGCTTCTCCACCGTCCTCCGCTTCTTTCTCTCTCGTGCAGGAATTTCAGAAGGCAGGGAGGGGGGAGGACCTGTGCATGGTTGTTTGTGTGAAGCTTCCGACGTTCCTGGAACTTCTTCTTGTATCCCCCTCCCTTATTCTCCCCCGTTCCGCCAACATCTACCCTAGCCTCATTGGCATTCATGAGCGCAACGATACGAACGTGGCATTTAACGAACTTGGGTCCCGATAGAAAAGACCGGAGACACGCAGAAAGGAGGGAAAGGATGTGAAAGATTTTTAAAGATCCTTCGGTATCGCGAGAACAAGTGCAAGAGAGATGGAATCTTAGCGGAGATATTGCTTCGAATTTCAGGACTGATAAAGCAATTATTCTGCCTCGAACTCTCGGGAAAACGGGGCTACTTTGAACAGGTTTTTGAAGTTTCCGGGGTAACTTTTTTTTAACATCGTAGACACCAACTTTTCTTGCTCCAATAGAACAGTGTGTTCTTTGGCTAACAAATGTATAAGGAAGTCAAGCTCCACCACCCCCTCACAATTTGATATATGCATTTTTCAAAGTGTCAAAATAGCCCCGAGTGTGGGGCTTCTTTGACAGGGCATTGAAATGCAACTTATGTCAAAGATTAAGGGTTACTTTGAAATCATTTTGATAACAAATGTAATGTTTTATGCATTATACATGGAATTAAATGAAAAACAACGATTTTTTATAACCAAATTGCCATCGCTATTAAGGCAGCAACTGCCGCAGGCAGAAATTGTAACTGTAGCTTTTTAGATTGTCAAAGTTACCCTGAATGTCAAAGTACAAGTTTTACGGTACATCTTGCCTGATGAGACGTGACTAACCGCTGTACGGGGCTGAAAAATAATGGTGGGCCCTACGAATCTAATGGCTCATTTCAAGCGACCAGAATTGACAGCTACGTGATTAACGACCTGGTATTCTTTATCAAGATAAACAACATTCTTCCTTCCACATCCAAATTTCGGGATGCAACGAAAATAGACTCAAAAGTTCTGCACTCAGCGGTCTTTCTATTATTTGACCCCAAATTTGATAACGAATCCAGACAATTTCTACTTTTCTACGTTCATAAAACATCAAAAAGTAAGAAAACCCCTGCGCGATAAAGAATTTTGTTATCACGAAGCTGGGAGATTACGTTTAAAGTCCGGAGGAGGCTCTCGAGGGGCTTTAAATAAGAATCTCCGTTGTCAGTGTGTTTTCGTAGTTCCGGGGATGTGTCCGTACCCATCAACTATCGCGGTCCCAGATCGGGTCAGTTCGCTCGTCAGTCTAAATCGTGAATGGAGGAGGAAAATTATGTAACTGCCCTTTGAGGCGGCATTTTGGAAGATGCGTAGGAGTAGATTAGGAAAATTCTGGGAATGGATAAAGGTCCAGGATCGACCACCGGCACGAAGGGCCGAGAAACCCACCGGAGTGAAACCCAAACGTGTCAGTTCACCGGAACAATTTACCCAAAACATCGGTGGTATGAAGGAAAAAAATCCCCCAAAACATCGGTGGTGTTGATGGGCGTGAAAAAAATGTTTTTTCCGCCAAATATCGCGATAAGATTCTCGTGGAAACCAATAAGAGTATGGAAATAAACACATTTGAGTGGAAAATTCACAGCAGCCTGAACAACGAGTTTCGGCATATTTTTAAGGAAAACTGGGCATATAGGGGTAGGATTCGTGTAACTTTGAAAATTGCGAGGAGATGCCTCGTCATGTTATCCCAAGAATACTTTTCGGTTATATGTGTATTGGGTGTATGACGACCACGTGTTTTCCGCTCTTACGGTGTACGCATGCTCGGCAGTTACCACCACCGACAGGGTCATTGTTTTCCTGGACCCAAAGGCCCTCCCGGCTCAGGATGAAAAATCAAGCTAGGAAGTTTTGCTCTCCTGCTGGTCGGTGAAAATTCAAAGAAACAAACGAGTTCCCATGCCCCAACGTTTATTTGCTCTTGTTTACCCTCGAGAGCTCCACGTTGCAAGGACAAAGAGCACAATGCTACATAGGCACAAGGAAACAGGAGATCGAGGCAAGATGGCACATTAAGGAAAAAAGGAGATCTTTATGGACCCTGCATTTGAGACTTCTGTATCCAGTTCGGCGGGCAAAAAGTGAAAATTCGGCAAAAAAGAAACGTTGCCCGACTTTTTTTCTTTGGCATGTGTGATTAATTATAATCTGTTATTTTAAATAACAATGAATAATTGTGCAGGCTGTTGATTCTATATAAATTAAAGTAGGCATCCAATGACACCTTATTCGTTGGTTTTCGTTTCCACGACATCGAGCCCCGAGTAGAAATCCTGCTCCGGCTACAAAAAAGACCTGATCAGGCAACCTGATTTCTTTTTCATGCCTTCATCAGGATTTTTTATCAAGCCCTGATCATTTTTGTGACACTTTTTCTGATTTCGGTGTGATCAGGGTAAAAAATCAAGGCCTGATCAGGGTAAAAAGTGAAAGCCTGACATGCAGTCCGAACAGAGAAATTCGCTGTCCCATCGGAAACCACCATCTCATCACATTCTTTAGTGTACTGTGAAAAAAATATTTAATTTAAATAGGATCTATTGAAATCAAATAGATTTTATACTACGATCCTATTTGTTTCAAATATATTTTTTAGAATATTCAATAGAATATTTTATAAATCCAAAATAAATTGAAATACTTCATTTAGAGTTTACCACAATGATTTTGTATCATTATCCATTATTCCCTGGCCTTCTGAATGGATTTTTTCGAAGAAAATTTTCTGCCTCCACATGGGATCGAACCTAGAACCTACCTATGCCCTCACAACAATCCCTATAATTATGTGTTGTTTCACATTAACTATATCAGTTAGTTAATATCATTGTGATAATTACAGAGTTTTATCAAATATCATGCTTTTTCATGTATCAAGATTTTTCAAACATAACCTATCGATGTGTGTATTGTAATCAAGACGGACCATTAATTCAATCAAAGAGAAAAATGTTCGTTTCTACGTAAATTCTATTCAATCAATTTTTTTAACTAAATAGATAAATTTAATGAATTCAACTAAATTATTTTTTGAACACAGGAAATCGAATAACAGATTTATTAAGAATAATAAAAAATGTACGCATAGAGTGGACAATATGTCTCGACGTTTTGACGACGCGCTAATACATATAGTTCGTCTGGTGTTTGATAAGAGGTTAGGCGTGTGAAAGGCGCCAAACTGTATATAGGTCCAGTTACTTGATGATTGCTTGAATCTAACCAGATTAGGCGACTTGAATCAAGCCGTAAGTCCAGTTGCCTGATCATCGCCTGAAGGTAGTCTGATCAGGCGAATTTATGCAAGCCGTAAGTCCACTTGCTTGACCATCGCCTGAAGCTAGCTGGATCAGGCAACTGGAGGAAACAGTACATCCAGTTGCCTGACTATCAGCTGACACCAATCGGATTAGGCAAATTCAGGCATACCTCAAGTAAGGCCCACGTACTACAACGTGATCAGACCCGGATCAAATATCAGGCCAGCCTGACTATTTCTACCCGGGGTGGTTTATTCGAAACGTATTCGTAGGTCTAAGGGCTTGAACTTTTTCATTATTTTTACCACTAAATTTCTATTAAATCTTTCGCCAACTCATTAGAATGAGTTACAAGTCTTGTTTCGTAATTTCCACTAAATCTGTTGATCACTTCGTTCACTGTCTCTAACTGGAGATGTCGGTGGATTGCCCTGTTTGTCACATACCATGGAGCGTCGAGGATCAGTCTGGGCGTTTTAGACTTGAATCTTTGGATGATTTTCAGGTTGGCATTGCAAGCGGTTCCCCACAGCTGTATTGCATAGGTCCACACTGGCCTCAGGACGACTTTGTAGATGATTAGTTTGTTGTACAGAGAGAGTTGGGATTTCCTGGCGACCAGCCAATACATTCTGCGCAGTTTGAGGTCCAGCTCTTTCCTTTTGGTTTTAATATGCTTTGTCCACGTTAATCTCCGATCCAGGTACATTCCGAGATATTTTACTTCGTTGACGCTCGGTAACGGCTGTTCATATAGGTTCACAGTAGGGCAGTTTCCTTTTCTCGTGGCGAATGTGACGTATACTGATTTTGTTTGCCTCGCCTTTATGCGCCATTTTTCCACCCGGCTGTAAATTTAGTTATGGCGCTAATCACGCTCGGATCAGGTTGCCTGACTGCCGTTATATGGCGCTAGTATGGCAACCTGATCAGGGCGTGAACAAAAATGTAACACTGTTCCTGATAACGGCGGGATCTGGCAGCCTGATTACGCCCGAATCTGACAGCCTGATTGGGCCGCTATCCTGGCGCCTTGTGATGGCGTGTATACGGCTGCTTGATCGGATGTATTATAGAAAATATACAGAACGAATAACATAAAACTTTTTTTGTTTATTGAATATTCGACACCAAGTTACATCTGAACAGTTTGACAACAAAACATATATTTCTGAACATGGGGAGGGGGATGGGGAGACATGGGGATCTTCTCTGCTGCCATTAGAACCTTCTCCGCTGACATGGAGATCTTCTTCGCTGGGGTTGAGATTCTCTCCGCTGAGATGGGGATCTTCTTCGCCGCCATTAGAACCCTCTCCGCTGGCATGGAGATCTTCTTCGCTGGTGTTCAAATCCTCCCTGCTGGCATTAGGATTTTGTTTGCTGGTAGCTTTATCAAGACTTTCCTGATCTTGAATTTTATCATTCGGGCCTCTTTCTGTAAATATTCAAATTTTTCGTAAACAAAACAACGTATATCATCCTCATTTTTCAAATTATATTTTATATTGATATTATTCTATTTTTTAATTTTTTAAAAAATATTTTTAGTTTTTTAATTTTTTAATTTGGTTTTTATATTTTTTAAATTATATTTTATATTGATATTATTCTATACCCAAGTATATAAAAATTCATAAAGTTTGTAAAACTTGAAAAAAGTAAGGTTATACATACCTGGTACTTGTACCGATGATCGGGACTTGTCAACTTTTTTCTCCGAACGACATCTCCTAACACACAGCCGTGTCAAATACCGCTTCCTCTTTTTGCGATTCATAACGTTTTCACTTTATGAGATCCTTTTCATATATCGTAAAAAAATTCAAGTTTTGACCCAAACACGATGTATACAAAGACACACGTGCAAGCATAGTTTTCAAAAGCAACACTAGCGCCACCACTTTAGCGCTAGCCTGAGCACTGCCATGCATGGGCCTCCTAATAGAGCCATATGAGGGCACTGATAAGGCAAACCACATTATGGCCATTTTCACGTTTGCCATAAGTTTTCCTGACCTGTGGCTGCCTGTTCACGGCAGGCTCACGGCCGAATCAAAATTCCCGTAATACGGATAGCCACACAGCTCCCTGATCACGGCCCGATCATAAATCTGGCTAGCCTGAACATTTTGGGGATGATGTGGAGAGTACATTTTTCCCAATATCAGCGCAACGGAGACACAATAGAAAACAAAAAAATTTCTTCGTTTCGAAGAATCGATAAAAGAAAATAAAAACCCCTTCTCCAGCCCTTGTAGGCACGATACCATGAGATGGCAATGGAGTTTTAAAAAAACCTCTCATAATTCACAATGGGCGAGATTCATCGATGGGCGAGCGAGGAAGAAACGTCGAACCTTTCTCCATGGCGCCAAAGCTGTTTTAGGGCCCTTGGGCGTTCAATATGTATAATATACACGCACGAGCTGACTTATAGACGAACACGTGGAGGAGACAAGGGCGTGGAAAAATGCGTGTCCATTGCCTCAACGATGTCGAGGCCCCGTAATAACCCTCGAAACTGCCCACTCTGAGTTCGCCAGTGGTACATTCGTTTCTAATGAGAAAAAGACATAACCGGCCGTGCATTGCGAAAACTAAATTTGTATTGTTGAATTTTTTTTGGTACGGTGACAAACAACTTCTCGATCCCTACGTGGCCTGAAAAATCGAAAGACGCCATTTAATGGGAAAAAACGAAATGTCAAAAGACAACATTGAACGACAATTCTCCTGGTATTCCGATCCTTGTGTCGATCTGAGCATAGAAACACGCGAGTTGAATTAAATGGTAAGAATAACAATACAAATTGGTAACTTTAGGCAGGATAAAATGGTGATAATTCTCCGGAATGCGAAAGCTCCAGGGAATCCTCCTGGGAAGTCGTAATTTCTTCGAGCAGCTGATTAAATATAGATTTAATTAATCTACAATTTATATGTAAACAAAATATTGAAAAGGCTTTTTTTTAATATTCCAAAAAGTAGAAAATCATTTGTTTTACCAAGTTACCAGTTTACCAAACTTTTTAAATGTTTAATAAATTTAATCAATTCAGTTTCATTACCCGTATTTAATTTGGCACAATAGTAATTAGAGAAATTACTATTACACGTTTGTTCGCAATTTCAGGATTTTTAAAGAAGAAATCTAAGGTTGTTTTACAGTACATTAAATACAGTTGATATGTTAACGGATTTTTGAAAATGTGTCTGAATTTTAGCGCCTGAAGCTTTTATTCATAGTCACATCTAGGTGACTTGGCGAAAAAAATTATTTTCTACTTTTTAGTACATTAAATAAAAACGTGTTTTAAAAATATTTTTTTATCTATACATTATTTTCTACATTTAGTCTTTAATTGATTTCACTAGTTAGTTGTTACTAGTAGTTTACTAGTCTACGAGTTTGTACGTTAGAAACATGGAATACTTATAAAAAATAACGAAGACTGTAATTGGGATTGAAGTTACGACTAATTGCTCCATATAAACTTTCCACTACAAACACAGGCAGCTACGAATTTGTTTGTATGTGTTGGTGAGATTTTATATGGATGATTATATATAGCTAATTTTTCATGAAAAGTTGAACATTTTATGAATATTTTTTTTTAAGTTCAATCATGCATTGTCACCTTTTAGATGCATGTTTGCAAAATTTTAGAGCCCTAAGTAGTCGGGAAGTGGGTGCAATATCGATTTTTCGTTCTGCATCTCACAAAAAGCCAATTTAAATAAATCCTTCTAAAATTGCAACAATCGAATAAAAGAAATTAGACTTTCACGAATGATCTTATTGCTTTTGCAATAAAGAATTATGTTGATGTTGATGTTGAAGTTTACACCGTTGCAATACAACAAACTCTTGTAATCGTTTTTACTACCTCATTTTTTTTATTAACTACACTGTCTTTCGTTTCAGATCCTGTCGCAGATCTCTAGTTAGAATGTTGATAACCGTTTCCGTGATTGCTCCAGCCTGCACACACCAAAAAAGTGGACGAATGAAAAACAAAAAAAAAGACTTTTCATCCCAATTCAACTATGCAAACTTTAATTATATAATAAAAACCACTTCGAAATACTGCATTATTCGAGCGCTCCTGCGGGCGCTCCTATTCATATCTAACTTCAACCCAGTACACTCATGTTTCATCCAAGTTTACCTTCTCTGCATTCTTATCTCAAAAAATCATCCCAATTTCTTCCTCATATCGCCGTTTATCTAAATTTGAAAATCGTTCGAAAATTTTGTCGCCAAACATGATTTTTCAATGATTTTCGATGTTTGCAAAATTGAAATGCAGTGAAAATGTTTTTTCAGTTCCTTATTGTTATCCAAAATATATTTTTTTCCGAATTTGGATTGTAATACTCTAAGAAAAAAAAAAGTTTAACCGATGTCCGTAACTTAACCGCTCCAATAACAATGTAGCGATTCAAAGTCTATAAAAATAATTTCGCAATGTTGCAATAACCGATGTTTTTGTAATATGACTTCAGTGCGCCGGCAATATTACTCTCAATGTTGTATCTAGCAAAATGCAAAATGCGACGGAACTTGAAAAATTGCTATGGTTAAGGCGTTACCCCCACTTGTAGCGCAAAAAAAAGGCCTTTTTCATGAATTTTTTTAAAGAAAACTACAAAACTTTTTTAATCAATCAATATACCATCTTAAAGAACACATCTTGAAGAACTTTCAGTAATTTTTTTATTGAAAAATATTACATTGTTTAGTGGCAAATGGCCGTCAATGAAATAATGTTTTTATATGCACGGTTTGCAGTGACCAACATTGCGGCGAAGTGGACCATCTGAAAAAAAATGCGGATGGATTTAGTCAAATATAAGTATAAACTAGTCTTTGATCGAAGGATTTTTAAAAATATTCATTTTTCACAAAATGGCGGACAGGCAAAGTTAATGGTTCGATTTTAACGAAAAAAAACGGCCGTTTTTTGGCTATAAAACGGCCATTTTTTCGAAAAAGAAAATCGAACGATTAAAGACTACATTTTTATGTATTAAATAAGCCTGCAAAATTTCAAGAAGATCGGTTCATTAGTGTTCGAGTAATCTTGGTCACCGATTTCAGAAATGCCATTTTGAGAAAAACGCGTTTAAAGTTTCTCTTTCAACGCTCTTTCAACGCGGATTCTTCTCTTTCAACGCTCATATCTCACTCAATTTTGTTCGGATCGACTTGAAATTTTCAGGACATATTCTCAGATACTTATACTTCAAAAAAATGCAATAAAAAAAATCGATTTTTTCAAAATCGCAAGTGGGGGTAACCCCTTAATGCTGAGACTTGCCCATGCCCACATGGCGCATAATCCCGCATCCTCGGAGACATCCTGTTGTTAAAGATCGCGCCATGCGTCAAGCGTAAGGGAAAAGTAATACCTCGCGAAGAAATTCGAGCCGCAAACCCCGGGAGAGAAACGCGAGAATAATATCGTGAAGATTTTTCTGATCCCTTTATTAGACGTGAGATGTACTAACGGAAGGGGAAAGACAATATGGCGGTGTATATAGTGGTCCGGAGAGGTCCTTGCGTTTCGCAACTGGACGGAAGGGGTTCGCGGTTCACCGCACCCGCCCGGCCAATTTAATTTTCAACCGGTCGGAGGATCGGCGTCAAACGGATATTAGAAGAGGGCAGCACCGGAAGACCGTAACGGCCTGATCTTGAAGTCCCCAGCGACGAATTATCGATTTTCGACTTCCGTTTCGCGGTTGCGCATCCTCCCGCATCCTCAAAGTCTAGCTTTAAAGGTTTTTTTTTCAATCTTTAAGAAAGAATATTTATTTTTTTTAATTCAAATTGGCCTCGATGGGGGCATTGAAGCTTATTGAAATAAATAATAATAAACTGCATTGAATATTCATGTTACTCAAAATATACGCAAAGAGGGTACAGCATCTTTTTTAAATATATTTCAATACAAACCTTTAGCACAATAGCGATCTGCTCGAACGCTTTTTTTTGTTGCTTCCTCCACAGTGGAATTCTTCCGATTTTTAGGATTGAATTTGGAGCAAAATATCATAGGCCTTTTCGAAGTAGATACATAACACTAAAAAAGTGCAAAAGATTTTTACGAAACATTCCAAAAGCTGTATGCATTTTACGAATTAATACATGTTTTTTTTTTAATGCAAGGGAGCTTTTCCTCAGGAACCGATATTTATAAAAAAAATCTTCCTCCAGCGTTTCATATCTACATTCAGAAACGCTATGGTAACTCGCTCTACGTTCATTGTGTTTCGGCCTTACGTCGTAGGTCAACCAACTTCTTGAGGGGGAGGACCTTTAGGCGAGGAAAACAATTGCTGATTTTCATGATTTTTTTTTTCAAAGGAAAGATTTCTCCACCCTTTTTGAGACTTAAGGTATATTTCATTACTACTTTGGTTGATTTCTCCACCCTTTTTGAGACTTAAGGTATATTTCATTACTACTTTGGTTGTTACATGGTATTTTTTTATTTTATTAATCTTTAAAAATGGCGAAGGTATGGCACGGTCTTCTAAACTGCATTTTCAAAACTGGCGTGACGTATAGCCGAAAACCTAATTGACTGATTCAAATAAAATTCGGTATATATCTTTCTAACCTTATTGTCAAAAATATGAGCCTAAGTGCTTTTGAAAATTAAAGAACGTATTTTTTTTATTGCAATATACGGCCATTTTTCGGAAAACTCAATTTTCTGTTTCAAAGCCTACCATTTAATCGATTTTCAACATTTCTCACTTTTTCTTGGTTCAAAAATCTTCGTTGGTCCTCGCAAAAATTCTCCGCCATTTTTAACGATTAATAAAAAAATTCCATGTAAAAGCCAAAAGTAGTAATAAAACATACCCTAAGTCTCAAAAATGGTGAAGATATTTCTTTTTAAATAAAAAAAATCACGAAAATCAGCAACACCCCCCCCCCCCCCCCCCCAAAGAAAAATTAATTTCAAGTATGCAGTGCCAAGAATATTTTATTGTCCGATCCAGGAGAATGTCAATGACTATTCGCGCCAATTATTATTCCCGCCTGAGAGATGCGTTCTCACAGTAGAATAGCCATTTACACCGCTAAGTTACAAATGTCCCACAAATATCTCTGAGAGACCTCTGGGACAATTCTCGCACAAGAATTTAGACGAGACATTTCTGCGAGTTAAAGGAACGACTCTCTCACTAATTTTATAGTTACATAAATTAATTAAACGTACCGAAATTAATTAAACAATTTGTATCAGAGGACCACAACTTAAAATTCAATGTGCAAGCTTTCACTTGCATGAAAGTGGGCTCGAAAGAAAGGTATTTTTGTAACTTAAATAAAGTCCCTGTCCTATCTACGGGATCGCGGTATATTTTTTTTTCTCTTTCGAAAAAGGCAATGTCCGTCGAGGTGGGTCAGGAGCTGTTCTCACTGGAGGACACACCTAGCTTTTTCGAAAGGGCTCTTCTCATCGAACGTTTCAGTATCCAGACGCTTTTCGAGGTGCGTTCGAAGCTCTTTTCCTCGAGGATGCACCGTTAATCTTCGAGAAACGCCGATGTAAAAAGAAGAGGAATAAGAGGGCAAAGAAAAGACGAAGAAAAACAGTGGTATAGGTGGCAGAGTCCTGGAGCGGAGTTGGGTTATATACGTTGGTACAGCGCAAAGAACTCATCTTTCCGACAAACGCGAAGACCCGAGACCCTGAGACGAGAAGACTAGTGAACAAGGATCGTCAAGTCATTCCTCCAACTCTCACACACATACACACACACACACACTTACGTAGTTGTCTCATTTTCTTTCACGTACTTTCTGGTGGTTGGCACGTTCGTGATACATCCCGTGGTGTTTTCCAAAGTCTCGAGCGTACCAAGCCCTTAAGGGATGTAGGCACGGGATGGAAAAATAGAAGAAGCGCGGTCTTTCCCGGCAACTTTATTGCTTGATGAACCGACGTGCTACCACGTTGGTATAGATGGTTCCCTTTATATTCTCGCTCATCTTTGCGAGAACAGGTCTCGCGGTATGACGGAGATCGGCGAGAAAAAGAATTCCCAGAAAATCTTGAAGGGAATGTGAAGGAGAGGAAGTGATATCACGGAATGACTCTCATATACGCATTTCCCAATGGATTGTGGAAAAGAAACAGCCGTGCAGAAATTTGTCGGGGAGTCATCAGATCCTACCACTTCCCTATAGAGATTTCATAGGGACGCCGCACGTACAGAGTCCATGTTGGAATCCAAGTGAATTTCGAGCTATTTCCCGATTGACGTCGTTTGAGAATTTTTATTTGAAATTCTTAACCGGAATTTGTTGGATCTCCAAAAGAAAACGCCGTGCACAAATTTGTTGGGGAGTCCCAATTGATTCAATGCAAACGAATTAAATGCAATTCAGGCGAGATTTTGATTTTCGTAATTTATCACAATATTATAACCACAATCAGAGAGCCTTTGACAGAGCCGACAAAAACACGAACGGCGGGAGTGTTGCGCACGGAGCCAATGGCGATTTGTTTGGGATACCGCACATAGGGAGTCCTCATTGGGATACAATTGGATTCTACACTGTTCGCAGATGAATGCCGTTTGAGGATTCTTACCATGTTCGTATCGAAAATAAGTGAAAAGTCATGAGAAAAAACTCGGCATGTTGAAACATAACCTGCACACTTCGTGAGCGTGTCCGTGTGTGGTGATACCATGTCAAAGTTCACAAAAATAAATAACAAACGATCATTACTGTGGACTTTTCATTATGTGATTTAAGTCGATTTTTAAAATAAACTTTTTTAGCGATTTATACTTTTTTAAACATAAGATTTATATTTCTTCAAGAGCCACTCATTTTGTATATCTATATATTTCGTTTAGAAAATTCAACGTACAGAAAGCAATGGAATAAAAAAATCTTATCGGATCCTGTTCGATAATGTGGGAATCCTTTAGGATTCAAATTGAATTCGAATGGGGAATCCCTATCAGAATCCAATGTACGAGCGTGCACAATGTACCATCAGGAAGTGAAGACAAGTATGAGAATCCTATTTTCGTGATGTGATTGAAATCAATTTTTAAGATATACTTTTTTAAGCGACTTATACTTTTTTAAGAGAAGATTTATATTTTTTCAAGATCCACTCATATTGTATATCTATATATTTTGTTTAGAAAATTCAACGTACATAATGTGAGGGAATCCATCGAAAATCGTATCGGATCCTGTTCGATAATATGGGAATCCTATAGGATTCGAATTGGATTCGTACATTGGATTCGAATGGGGAATCCCGATCAGAATCCAATGTACGAGCGTGTACAATGTACTATCAGGAAGTGGAGACAAGTATGAGAATCCAATTTTCGTGATGTGATTGAAATCAATTTTCAAGATATACTTTTTTAAGCGACTTATACTTTTTTAAGATAATATTCATATTTTTTCAAGATCCACTCATTTTGTATATCTATATATTTCGTTTAGGAAATTCAACTTATAGAAAGCGATGGAATCCATCGAAAATCGTATCGGATCCTGTTCGATAATGTGGGAATCCCGATTGGATTGTACGGATTGGATTCGTACATTGGATTCGAATGGGGAATTCCGATCAGAATCCAATGTACGGGCGTGTACAATGTACTATCAGGAAGTGGAGACAAGTATGCGAATCCCATTTTCGTGATGTGATTGAAATCAATTTTTAAGATATACTTTTTTAAGCGACTTATATTTTTTTAGGAGAAGATTTATATTCTTTCAAGATCCACTCATTTTGTATATATATATATATTTTTTTTTCGTTTAGGAAATTCAACGTATAGAAAGCGATGCAATTCATAAAAAATCTTTTCGGATCCGGTGCGATAATGTGGGAATCCTTTAGGATTCAAATTGAATTCGTACATTGGATTCCAATGGGGAATCCCGATTAGAATCCAATGTACGAGCGTGTACAATGTACTATCAGGAAGTGGGGACAAATATGGGAATCCAATTGGATCCCTACGACAATTTCTACACGGTCAGTTTTCCTGTTTTTTGTAGTTTGCGTTGAGATTTGCAGCATTGGAATGGAATGAAGGACAATTTATTTCGAATTGTCCAAAATTTTGGCTTAAAAGGCTACGTCAATTATTCAAACGTTCTTTAGGATCCTTATTAGATATCTACAACTCGAATGTACGAAGAAAAAAATGTTGGCTAATAAAATTGAAAAAATTGAAGAAAAAAAATGTTGCATTGGAATATTATCAACTTCAACACCAACGACGTACGACCAGAAATTTTATTCGTTGTGTTATTTGCAAAAATAATCCCATGTGGTATCAATAAAGGCTCGATGAACACAAACGCCATGGATCCTTTATATGGGACGGCCAAGACGAAACCATTTCTGAATGATCGTATAAGCAGATAGCGAACCTAACATTTTTTTTCGGAACGAATACTTATACCGAGCTCACCGAAAGTACACATCTTCGTGCTCGCCTATAGCTCTCTGGACTCCGAGCAGCTGTTTGCGATAAGTGAATGATCAAATCATGGCGCCTCCAAACAAATTGGGACGATTTTCGGCTGAAAGAATTTTCGTTAATTGGCAAACGTTACAGCGGAATAATGGAAATGATACAGGCCGACTCGATAATATGATATCCAGTTTTTTTTTCATTCACAATGCCTCGTTCACCTTTCGCTAAGGTGTGGTGTAAATTAATTGCACACACGTACATGCAAAATGGAAACGTGCATCGTTAATTGAAGGATTTAATTTTTTTCGGGAGGAATAAGTCACGATGATTGATTCTCGAATGAACTTGTCGTCTTTTGTTCCGAGGACGTAAAGATTCGTCAATTACGATGCCTAAGGCTGGTTGTGGATGTGGCTCACCGAAAAATGCGACTATTTCGGGATTCTTTTTAAGATTACTAAATTTAAAAAAATCAATATGATGTTTGAAGAGTTTATTCTACATGTGCTGATGTATGAGAAAAAAATATTATGGCAAAAAAATACGGAATTGCGTCTCATCCGTAGCCACACTAAAAACATTTTGCCGGCGCTCTGCGGAGAGACGCAAATCTTTTTTAGATTAGCACCGAGAGCAAAAAAAATTGTCATTTACATTAGTTTTGCTCGAGAAGTACGCAATTATTAAAAAAAGATTATTTTTCGGCTAAATGGAATCATTCTGAATTAGAACAATTCCTTAAAAATTGGTTTTAATTTCTTTATAAAAAAGAAAATTGTTGATGGATCGTAAAAATCTTGTATACTTCTTTAGGAAATCTTAAAAGCTACAGTTGAAGCTTCAAGTCGATCTGATTAAAACTGCCCGAATTGTGCACTCGTCCGATTTCAAAAACGTGGTTTGGATAAAAAGGCATTCAAAGTTTCAAAACTGATTTGAGAGCCACCATCCACACGACGGAATTGGAGTTCTCATTTGAATTCTGCGTGTACCCACCAAGTCATTTTGATACTATGGCTTCAGTTGTTGGGTCGTATATTTCTCGTACAACGACTGGACTGAACCGACTCTAATTTGCTACTTTCACCGTCTAGGCTATTTCGTGAGTTTCCGAGTGCTCGGAGACGCTTGGAAAAGCTCTAAAAATAAAAAATAAATATTTTCCCGTTGATATATAATTTAATCCAATTAAAAAAAAGATCAACATTTGTCTTCTACTCAGATCTAACGCCTCAAGCGAGCTGATGAAAATAAATGATTTGTCAAATGAGAAAATTCTCGTGGAGGGATTGTAGATTTTTTCCTTCCCTCATCGTGGACATGAAATAGACGGTAAAATGAAAACTCCTGATTTATTAATTGTAACAAACTAAAATGAAGTACAAAAAAAAGAAATAATCACAAATCATAATTAAAATTCTTCAAATCACTGTAAGAAAGATTTACTATTAGTAACATCGGCGAGTTAAATCATAAAATTTACGAGTAATTCTATGATGACAATAAGTATTACTATGGACCTGCGTGAATATTGAGAGTATCTTTGTGTCGAAATATTCGGCCCCGTGTGTTAATCGTTTT
>OY723389.1:23170615-23203867 GCA_963210295.1 Ophion ellenae | reverse complement strand
GCACTCACACGCATCCTGCCGACACGCAGGACACGCATACACTCTTGAGAGCTGAAGAACCGGGGGCGTTATTGGTTACTCGGGATAAGGTTTTGTTCAGGACTCTCCGGTGGTCTCCCTCTCTCCGAGCACATTTTGCCTCCTTCTCTTTCCTTCTTTCTCCAACACTCCGTGTCCGTTTGCTTTATTTTTTAACGGTCGCTACGAAATGGGAGAAAGAGCGAGGAGGAGAGAGGTAGGTGGATGGAGGGAGGGCAAGAGCTTGAGATAAAAAATGAAACAGAAAAAGAAGAAACTGCGCACTCAATTCCGACGCCAATGAATTTTCTTATCTCAACTTCTGACAAAAGTAGCGGGATAATTCTAGCTAGATTTAAAAAAAATGATCGGGAAACAACCAAAATGTACTCTCCAAGACACACCTAATACAAAGAGATAAAGTTTGAGCAATATTTTTTACGATAGCATCATTGGGATGTAAATTGTTTTAGGTGACTCAAAAAATGTCATTTCCCAAAAAAAATTTTATCCGATAGTATCACCTTTTAGCTATATTCCGTCAAAATTTCATTGAAATATTCCTAACATTGAATGAGCCACAGCTTCTAACAGTCGGCCGGGCGAGCGGTGGCAGCACCGTACTTTAAACTTTAAGGCGTTACCCCCACTTGTAGCGCAAAAAAAGGCCTTTTTCATGAATTTTTTAAAGAAAACTACAAAACTTTTTTAATCGATCAATATACCGTCTTAAAGAACACATCTTGAAGAACTTTCAGTAATTTTTTTATTGAAAAATATTACATTATTTAGTGGCAAATGGCCGTCAATGAAATAATGTTTTTATATACACGGTTTGCGGTGACCAACATTGCGGCGAAGTGGATCATCTGAAGAAAAATATGCGGATGGATTTAGTGAAATATAAGTATAAACTAGTCTTTAATCGAAGGATTTTAAAAAATATTCATTTTTCACAAAATGGCGGACAGTCAAAGTTAATGGTTCGATTTTAACGAAAAAATGGCCGTTTTTTGGCTATAAAACGGCCATTTTTTTCGAAAAAAAAATCGAACGATTAAAGACTACATTTTTATGTATTAAATAAGCCTGCGAAATTTCAAGAAGATCGGTTCATTAGTGTTCGAGTAATCTTGGTCACCGACTTCAGAAATGCCATTTTGAGAAAATCGCGTTTAAAGTTTCTCTTTCAACGCTCTTTCAACGCGGATTCTTCTCCTTCAACGCTCATATCTCACTCAATTCTGTTCGGATCGACTTGAAATTTTCAGGACATATTCTCAGATACTTATACTTCAAAAAAATGCAATAAAAAAAATCGATTTTTTCAAAATCGCAAGTGGGGGTAACCCCTCAAACGCGTTGTTCTCGAAACTCTGTTTTCAAAGTCGGTGGACATGATATCTCGAGAACCACTTGACGGATTGTTTCCAAATTTACAGGAGATACGATGAGAAACATTTGAAGGTCGTTGACGATCTCACTTTCGATCATCGATCTCACATCGATCTTCATTTTTTAATAGTCACGTAAAAATTACGACTTTTGTCGTAGATTTTGTATGCTCGAGTTTCAATTCATCGCCACGTTGTTAAAAAAAAATGATTTAAAAAATCGACGATCGTCAACGACTCGTGTTCATTGTTACCTTGAATAACCCGTTTGGATTTTAGATTTCGGATGGACCGTTTAAGCTGGAGACGGTCCACCGCCAAACGTCGCGAAAAAAATTACATCAGCCGGCGGCCATGTTTTTGTTGTTTTTCTGTATTTTTTGGTGATTTTTTTTCGATGCAATCTATGTGCCTTTGTGTTTAAAAAAAAGTGTTTCTTTTTCACCAACAGTGTCCCAGAAAAAAATCGGATTTCGGTCATTTATTGAGGCTTCCAGGTAAATGTAGTCCCTCAACGTAGGGAAATAACTGAGGCGTTTTTACGATACTCATTTGAGATCCATAATCTGCATCCGCTGAAAATATTTCGGCCAATGACAAAATTAAAGAAATGAACAAGAACCTGCGACGCATTTCAATTATACAAACTTCAACAAAAGAAAAAACATTTATCGCGTCTACGTTGATAGACGATTTTCGAAACTAGATTGAACGTCGATTAAACCATCAATTGGATAGAATCGTTGTGATCGAAATAAACAAAAATTGCGGAGACAAAGGCAGCCGTTCCCTGCACGTAAAAGTGGACGGGAAAAGGGCCAACTGGGCCGAGGCATTCGCTGAAGACGAAAAGGGAAGCCCACGAGAGCGGTCCTAAATAATAAAACAAAAATTCGAGCTCCCGGGGTTCTCACTCAAACGTGTCAATCTTGAAATTTTCCTAATGGAAAAATGAGAACAACACGGTACATCATGATTCGAAAAAAATGTAATCGTTTAAAAAGAAATAGAATAGAAAAAAAAATTATCAGGGCAAAGCATCTTCTATCGGAAGATTTGTACAACTTTGCTCGCTGTCTCAAAAATCGGTGAAGATCTTGGTCCGATATATTTTCGTAGGGGATATTCGTTGTAAATTTACGACGTGAGCAAACACTGAATATTTTCGTTAACGAAAACCTAACGAAGAAAAGGGTACAACAATCTGTGTAGAAACTGACAACCCTTTTCCCCAGGCACTGGCCAGACGGGAATATACAGACACGAAAAAGTGGTTGTCGAAGCGCGTTTCGTAGGCGGTCAAAAACACAGGACGATGATCACGGTGGGAGAAAAAGATCCCGCGCGCGGGAACATCTCTGGACCAATCTTGGCGACGCGAGCGAAAATTACAAAATCGCACTACCACCACCACCTGTGACCTACATTTTTGAATATCTCTACTGTACAAACGCGATTTATTCTCTTTTTTTTCTTCTATTTTTATCGTGAGCCTCGAATCAATGGTCCTAAGCTCTGTATAAACTCGTACATTCATGGACAAAAATACCCAATAGGAGAAATTAGGTTACCGTTCGTATTCGAATAACAATAAGAATTAACTCTTTTCAAAAACCCATATTTATTCGTGTATTGCGTACATAATCCTTTTTTGATGGCCTTTTGGAGGAAGAATGTTAAAATTAACTGTAAGCGATATTTGTTATTTAAATTATGCTGAAATTATTACTTACGACTAATGCAAGTCGTTATTTCACTGAATGTTTCATTTTTATGTTCGCATTCGAATAACAATACGGATCAATTATTTTCCAAACTCAATAACAATTCTTATACTCCGGTGAAGAAGATTTAATAATTCAATTGGTAAAAAAAAAACTTGCGAATTAACGGTACGTAATATTTGCGTTAAAATTCTCGCTTAAATTATTACGGACAGTCTTACTGAGTTGGGAAAAACAACAATTAAATAATGGGTAAAAAATGCAATCTTGTATAATACTCGTATAATACTCGTTTACAAAAAACTGAAAGTGTTTACAAATACATCGTGACGGGTAAAAAAACGTTTTTTTTGCGTTTTCTCAAAGTATACATTTTCAAGATATGTAAAAAAAAATATCAAGTTACAATATTGCAAATTGGCCAAATTACAGACGGTTTCGTGAGAGTAGGTAGCGCACCGATTTACGTATACGAAAATTTTCAATCGCGTTTTTCTCGACCTGGCCGGAATCATGACTCTAGCTATAATTGATGCTACTTTTAATTTGTAAAAACCAAAGTTTCCGTAATTGCGGGAGCTATCGTTGTGCCCAGCCATCGTTTGGTTTGAAGCTTATTATTTTTTAAGCCCTCGAATGTAAGTAAACATTTCGCCAAAATTACACTTTTTTTTAACACCCGCCATTTTGCGATTTTTTTTCCGAAAACGGCTCCTTCATAGAAAAAAAAACTCCATTTATATAGAGTATAAAACTTGTTTATTTTCATTTTTCGGATCAACCATTTTCAGGTTATCGATCAAGCCATTGGACCACGATTTTTATACGGAGGCTCTATAATGCCCGAATAACGTTGTAAATTTTTGTTTATTTTTAATAAAAAAAATTACACGAAATAAATTGGATGTATGCTTAAGGTATACCTTTCACGAACCCAAATATGTTACACTTAACTGATTTTCGTCTATTATGAAGTAAAAGTACATCCCAGTATACTAGTAACATTTCAAGCCGAATTACCGAACCTTTAACGAAAAATTACGACCCTGAAAATCTCCTTATTTATACGACGCTTTATGGAGATGTCACGCTAGCTACATTTCTATCTAATAATTTATACACTAAATAACTCTAGATGTCTGATATAAACTGCTCACAGGTGTAAAAAAGTCTGAAGATTCCGTAACGACAATAAAAATAGAGGGTTACCGAACGTTTAAAGAAAATATTAATGTTGAAACCTGGAAAAATGTAACTAGCAGAAGAATTTTCGTAGCCGTGACGTTTCAAATAAATGTAAAAATGTGTCAATATACGAAATTTGCGTGAAATGTTTTATTCTAGTGTATCGTTGTGTATAATAATCCATTGTAAATTATTTCTTTATTAAGCGCAATTGTAATTTACCGACGATTCAGAAGGCCCTGCTTATGCCCCCACAAAATACGGCCCTCCCCGAAAGGAATACCTTAAAAACATACCGCTTTTTTTTCAAATCCCAAATAAATAATCTAATAGGAAAAAAAATCGGAAAAAACGACCGATTTTCGGCCCGTCACAGTGCTGTCCTCCCTTGGATGGATTTTCATAGAAGGATTTTTTAATGAATAAAGAATTGTTCCATACTACGATTTTTTTTTGTGCTGTGCTTGTTCGATCAAATTTATCAAAATTGTGACAAGCTGTGTCGAACCAATTTACCAATACCAAACACCAACGAAAAATCGGTAAAACTATAGAGTCACGGCTCCACACCAATTTCAATGCCAAATTTTTTTTTTGGCATGAACGCAAATAATGTCATCGCTATTGATATTCAGTTCGGGGAGGCCGACATTTTTTATTAATTCAATAAAGTATGGGATTTTGAAGTTATGGTATGGGATTTTGAAGTATGGGATTATGAAGTCGCGCGCACGAAGCGAATTGAATTGATGAAACATAAACAAGGTAAGGTAAGCAGAGAGAACGCTGACAGTGATTGTCAATTAGATGGCTACATTGAAAGAAAACGTTTGAAACCAAAAAATCATGTTACGTATTTCTTTTTTACCCTCTACCGTAATGACACTTTTTAACGTTTTTTTTCTTCATACAGTCCGACCTCCGAATAGGAAACCCGGCAATAAGAAACTTTCCCCAGTTTCTCACTCGAGCGCTTCCCCCACTCCGACTCGAACTCCGAGCTCGAGGATTATGTGCGCGGAACCTCTGGTTAAGAAACCAGCCTGGGAAAGATTCTTCGGGCAAAATAGAGTGAACGTTGTAGTGTAAATTGATGTTTGCATGCGTGCATGAGCATGTGTGTGTGCGTGTGTGAATGTAACAAAAATCTACAAGTTTATTAGAAATTTTTTGTATTCATTAAAAAGATACATATATGTGTTGACAAGATTTCATATAAAATAAAAACAAAGATAAGGTCGTTTAAAGATTTTCATATAAAACAGCAAAAGTTCCCGAGACGTAAAGAAAAGCGTTTTCGTCTCGTTGCGTATTATTTTCATCCGCGACGCACTCAACTGACGGTGGAATATTTTTGTGAGAGTCGAACTCTGCCATTGAAGATGAATCCTCAGGGATATTGACTTCTTCTTCTTTTATATACATGGGATAAAACAATATGGACATAAAGCTCTTTGTTTAAATTATCACCTTGTGGCGCAGATTCTGTAATATTTTCGTCGACTTGTATACTACAGTCTGATCTCTTTTGTAACAGTTATATACAGTCTGATCCCATTTTATAACAGTTAATAATAATTCAGATACAGTAGTACACAATAATATTCAATAGTATGTATATTAACGCGAAACAAAAATTCGCTAAATAAATGTCCACGCGCAGTCGACAACGTTTTTGCATGGGCGATGTGAATACTAAGTTGCAACTCGTTCGAGCGAGTTTCTTGTTGAGAGGATCGCATGCGGTAAAGAGTGAGAGAGACAGACAGAGGTAGTGATGAGACGCGAGCGCGCGCCTGGTGGGGGTATGCGATATATAAGAAAGAGTCTTCCCGTCGGGGGCTTTTGGTTTCTTATTCGGAGGTCGGACTGTATTAGGGCTTCCCCCACTTTAATTCAACATGTAACATCGTTTTTTATCCATAACAATGACCCAAAAAAATGTTGGACCGATTTTCGGCTGGAGCCGTGATTCTATAGTTTTACCGAAAAATCTACCCCCACCCCCAATATCATCGTAAATTGAGACTCGAGTTAACGGTAAATACGTGCACTTTTCGGCACCCCCTTTACAACTGGCAGGTAAATATTCAACGGAATGTTTGGGAAGAGCCGATAAATCGATAGTTCTCACCGTTGAAAATTCTCAGACAAATTTTCCTCGCGAATAAAGGAAAAAGATACTTCCTGGTGCTATACACCTCCGAGACGACGAATTTACAAAGAACGGTGAGAAAGGAAGAAACGTCACACGAATGGTACGAACACGTGAATACGCTTTATGAATGTAAGTGTATATACGGCTGACGGAAAAACTATTTTCCATCGCCCGTGCTACGGAACGACTACACATAATGCGTGTGATATATATATATAAGGCATTTTCGGTAAATCTCTTAACAAGTAGCACGCACCAAGCGCGCGTTACAGTCTCTAGCACCCTTTCACGTCACCTGCTAATACCTTTCACCGTTTTTGACGTCGGCAAACTTCTTTGCCAACACCGTAACCCCAAAGTGTACATAAAAATATTTCACTTTGCCCCCTCCACCTCCCCTTCGAGCCATTTGCCAAGGATGTGCGATAATTCATCGATTATAGCAATATATTTATTTATTTAAGCCGTAAATATTCTCAGACTAAATCGCATTTTTTTTCGCATTCCAAAAAACGTTCCGGAAATGAAAAGTATTATATGAAAAGCACTTGCTTGGGTTTATTACGAAAAAATAACTAAACTGCGGTGATATGATGAAACTTTTTTGTCAATCAATTAAGTCAACGAAACGCAACGATATTTATTTTTTGATTTCTTCATTTTTATTAATAATCGAAATCTTTTTCGCCGATCATTAAGAATAATAAAAAAACGCGTTTTCATAGCCTCAGTCTGTCGAAACAAATGCGTGTAATAAAAAGAAAAGTCACTTTTATTATATTTATACGATGCAAACTTCAACTCCTCTTGAATAAGCAAAAAACGAACGATAAGTGGTCGAATAGCCCGCGAAAAAAAATCGTCGAGAACTTCGATATTTAAATGACGAATGCTCAATCATTAAACTTCCACAAACGTTAAAAATAACCAGAATTATTAGAAACTATAAAAACGAACGTTTAAAAAAGCGTACAATCTTCCATCGCAGAGTATCGATTTCACAAAGCAAAACAAATCGAAGCAGACGGTAACTTCGCCAGCAAAAAAAAATATTGCGACAGTCCCATTCAGGCTTGAGATCTCTTTTGGTCATTTGATCGAGACCATTTTCCGCCAGGAAGATTAACCGAATAAGCGGTGTATCTAGGAAGAAAAAAAAAACTCCGAGAACACTCAACAGTCCGTTGGATCGTAAGCAGCGATCGGCCTTTTTTATACGGTTACGACGAGCAACCGTAAAAAAAGGAGAAGTGCCACGAAGGTACAACGGATCTGAAGGAGCACGAGTGTAAATCGTACAGAGTACACAAAGTTCGAGTGAAAACTGGAACGCACACTGCACGGGAGAACGGGAGCGAGAGAGCGCGCTGCCACGGAATTCGAATGAATGAACCAAAGTCTTGAATGAACGACCGAGCCCGCCAACGAATACTATGGACTTTAACCGAAAGCCTCTCTGTCTCTTTTTCCCTGTGTCTGTCTATCTTGCTCCGGGTCTGGCCGTTCGTTCGGCGTGGGTGAACTCACACCGTGGCACGGACTATATCTTACAATGAGAAGAAAAACTATACATATAGCTATAGATACAGGGGTAAACTTTCTAGCTCTCTCTCTCTCTCCCTCGCTCTTTTTGTCAGTCTGTCTTTCTTCCTCTTTTACACTATTTTCCCTTCTTTTCTTTTGCCCTTTACCGACGCATTTTTCGTTCTCTATTGTTTTTTTTTCCCCTTTTGCCCCTCGGCCTACTGCGTCGCCCGTGCGGATTTTTCTCCTTTTACCCTTTACCTACATATTTTATCCCTTTATCTCCTTTCTTGCTTGATCTTCCGCTTTCAGCAGTACTCCCGGAGAGGAAAGCGTTACATGATTTGGCGCGCAAAGAAAAACGAGTACGTCTTTGTTTTGTGATACTTCTCTCTCTCTCTCTCTCTCTCTCTCTCTCTCTCTCTCTCTCTCTCTCTCTCTCTCTCTCTCTCCCCCTGAAAAATGAACTCCACGAGAAAGCTGAGGGACTACCTTTAGGCCCAGGAATTAATTCTAAGCCCGCAGCTTAATCGATAAGTTATTTAGTCACAACATTTGTGAGACTTGAAAGTATAAGGAGGTTGGAGCGATAGCCACAATCCAAGATGTAAAAAAAAAATGACAATATATGTTATTGTGTAGACTATACTGAGTCTTTGCGATTTTTTTTCAAATTTCTTCACCATTAAACACCAGAGATAAATAATTGTTTAAGTTAAAGATAAATAACGAAAAAAGATAAATAATTGTTTAAGGCCGAAAAAATAGCCTTTTTGGGGATTTTTTTTTCAGAAAAACTACAACATACATCGAGATTACAAAAAAGGGTGTTTATCATGCATATTAGTGACTGTATACAATAATTTTTTTATCTCAAAACTCCATTTTTTAATTTGGCCGGAAACATAACTCAGACAATTTCGAACCGATTCACTTGAAATGTTGAATATATCTTGAAAAAAAACATTGTCTATGGAAGTACGTAGGATTTTTTTGTATTGCATAGTTAATTTGTTCTTAACAATTGTGACGAAATTTTTCACTTTCCAAAAATTTGCCAAAAAGTTAGTCCAACCAAGCCTTAAGTTTCCGGTCGACTTCAAAAAAATTAATCGCTTCAAAAAAATTATCGTATACAGTCACTGATATGTGTGATAAACACCCTTTTTGTAATCTCGATTTAATTTGTAGTTTTTTTGAAAAAAAATCCCCATAAAGCCTATTTTTTCGGCCTCTAGAGTGGCCTAAGGCCTTAATGTGTGTGATTTTACGTGCGTTTAAATGGGCAAGACGTTCACACTACGGGTGATGTCATTTTTTTTTGTTTTCTACCACCAAGATTAATAATTTCTAACTACCGATTAACGCAAACTAGAACTTTACAAACTTTTGGAAAAGAAAAAACCCATCTTGCTCATGAAAATACATTGTTCTGAGGTTTATTTAAAAAAATTAATAAACCGCCATTTAACTCAACTACACCACCCCAACTTCTTTAAACGCGTTTTCCTGAAAACCACTTTTTCGTGAACTTCGTACGAGATAACTCAAGAACTATCTGATCGGCCATTTTGAAATATTGCACTTTTTTAAATAACATAATCAGCATCTATGTGAACTTCAAATTTCTTGAAAATTATTTTTAAAATCTACTTTTTCATTAACAAATACTATAGTAAAAATTTCATGAAAAATAAAACATTTTTTCTTCGGATTTTCTCAAGTTGACATAGAGCGCGTGGGCCTTAGAAATTTGAAACTTCTTGGCTCTGATGTTTCAGATCAATGCTCCAGGCGGTAGGTTGTACGCCGCCGACCAACTCAGGCGGCAACCTTCTCCGAAGCAAGTATCGTACAGCCGACATTTTTAAATATACGACGACAAAAAAAATTGGAAAATTAAAACATGTAATAATATGTATTTACATAAAACATTAATTATGTAAAGTAAATAGTGTTGACACAGGAAAATCTTCACAATTCGCTTACCTTCGGCTGGCTAAAGGGATTCCCCGCTTAACATTAAACATTATTAGATCATTCCTGGACCCTCTTGACACAATTCTAGCGTCCTCAATTATTTTTCGTTAATTTACTATAGCTAGATTGCTATAGGGTGTTCTTGTTGCTCTGTCTCTTTTTCTCCTCAAACGAAATACTCTTCTCTGTCTCGCCATGTTCTTTTTTCCTACATTATACCTAACAACATAGATGCCCCCCCCTGGTCTCTCTTTACCTGTTTCTACATCTTCTCTTTATTTTCCCAGCGCCCACGCCATTTATTCCAGCCTAGGTATCAAACCACCCAGATAACTTTGAACCTTCCAGATAAAAGACCCGGCCCTTGCATCTTTCACGATACTTCAGCCATGGGAAATAGAGGTAGGCGCGCATTCTATACACGCACACGTGTACGAAAGGGCGGGCGTTAGCTTGTGCCCAAAATTCACATGGCAATTGGTATGCTTCACTGTGGAGGCATACAGGATAATGGATATATGTGTACTAAGGTGGCACAAATTTGAGCTCTATTTTTTTCCTTTTTCTCACCATCTACTTTAAAGAAAAAAATTGTCTCGAAAACTGCGAGCGGTCAAAAAATATTTAGAGGTCGCTGAAGTCTACCGAAAATTCAAATTACCATTTTGAAAAATCGTTTTTTTTTTTCGTTCACATCTCACCCATGAATTATACGTTTTGTAATTTTTCAACGAAGCTCGCGAAACCTCTAGCCGGTCAATGAATATTTAGTGGTCGCTGAATAGCTTCGAAATTTTCCATTGTCGCGAACTTTTTCTTCTCTTTTCACTCATAAATGTAAAATTTATGTAAAAAAACTGTAAAATTTTCTGTAAACTGTAAAAAAAAACTAAAATTTTCAAAACAATTAATCTTTTTTTTCTTTAGAAACGGATTTTTTTTATTTACCCCATACTTCTAACCGGATAAAACGGGGGACCTATAATTTTGTTTACGGACAAGAGCTTTAAGGGGTCTTCTCACTTTAAACGCTGAAAAAAGGCTATTTTCATGATTTTTGATAGGTTTATATGGTAGATATTAAAATAAAAGTTCTTACACTTAATAAATACACTTTCAAAATACATTAAAAATTTTTTTTATGTATTTATGTAACCCGAACAAACTTTAAACGTGTTTTTCTCGAAACAACATTTTTCGACGGCTTGTTGATAAAATCTTCGAAACTACTAAGCCGATCCTTATGAAACTTTAACCACATATTCTTTACAACTATAGCTATAGCGCACATCAAGCTTTGTTTTAAATTTTCTTTTTTTGGCCAAAAACGGTGAAAAAAGTTTTTTTTTCTTCGGAAAATGTCCGCCATTTCGTTATTTTTGCATATATAAAAAATCGTATGATATGCGCAATAGCCATTAACACACTGAATCTAAAACCGTTTGATTCTTTTTTTTCGGATGATCCATCTCCGAGATTTCATCAACAGCGCAGACCTACAATTTTTAAGACATTTTTTAAACTACGATTATCGTCTATAAATAGTGACTTAAATAAAGGAAATTTAAAAAAATGTATTTCGAAAGTGTATTTATCAAGTGTAACAACTTTTATATCAGTATCTATAATATAAACTTATCAAGAAAATTCATAAAAATAGCCTTTTTAGCGTCTAAAGTGAGAAGACCCCTTGAAGATTTATTTCGCGAGGTTAATTTGAAAATGACAAGGCGTAAAATTCATGGGTGAGAAGTGAACGAAAAAAATCGATTTTTTAATGAAGATTCGATTTTTTGGGAGGCTTATGCAACCTCTAAATATTTTTTGACCGCTCGCAGATTTCGCGACAAATTTTTTTTTCTTCAAAGGAGATAATTGGATTGTGTGAAAAAGAAAAAGAAATAGAGCTCAAATTTGTGCCACCCTAATGTATACGCACCCAAATATATGTAGAGAAAGACGATTTTGAGGACATTCGTCCTCGTAGTAGCCTATTGTCTCCGTACAAAATCCACCAACATTGTGAGAACCACGATGTCTTCGAAAGCACCATCGAATGAATATAAAAATAATTATATTAAGGCCGTTAGGAGGACCGTCCTCTGAAAGAGCAAGATGAGCTGATAGCCAACAATACTGCTTCAAAATGTTCTTTCGTACATGTGTATGACGCGGGTGTGTGTGCGTGGGTGCGTGCTGTATAATGTCGTTGCAATATAAGACGATGAGAACGCGCGCACGAGTACAACAATAAAAATATAAAGCCGTTTACGCGCCACCTACCACGTGGGAACTGCCGAGGTCCTTTAAGTACACGCGCGCCTATTTCCTAATACACTATATTCCATCGAGGATTCCTACGCTCCAGTTTCCCGGAAACTTCTGGTGATCTTCCCCCTTCCCGGGTTTTTTTTCTTCCATCTGAAGTTCATGCCGCGAATTCGATTCCGGAGTTTCAGGGACGACGTATTGTGAGAAAGTGTGTAGGGGAACGCGATGGCTCCGAGGTAAATTGCCGAAAAAGGGGTTGCGCGGGGCGAAAAGACCAGAATTTGGCCACTTTTCGGCTCGTTATTACTCACAAATGAACGTTGGCGAATTGTGCTTCTTTCTTCCGGTCTTCCGTACACTTACAGGGGTGAAAGTGATATTTCGTACGAAGGGTTTCCAAGGAATATAATAATCGTAACAAGGGTAGAAGGGTTCCTCTATCTCGGAGTTTGGGGAATATCGATGCCTTTTTTCCCCATTTTTACGGACTCTCCCGGGGGTTTGTCCTCGTGCTTGTTACGCTCGTTAGGATCTATTTTGTTCTCAGGACTATACGTTACACTTTCGGGGGATGTCTTTAGCTCGTCCGAACGATTGTCGAGGAAGGATTCCTAGACGCTTGATGTAATAACGGATAACACGGCGGGAAAATTTGAGGGAAACGTATTTTTTGTTCGTGATCCCCGTTCGCTGTCGTTTCTCTTTCATGGGGGTTTTTTCTCCGTAGAAACGAGATGAAAATTGCACGGTAATCAATTACCGACTCCGTGACATTTCCATTGTGATAATCATCGAGCCGTCGTCGAATTGTTTGGACCACGCGTTCTTACGTTCATCACTGTCTTTCTCAGGCACGGTTAATTGTCAACCCCATACAATTGTGCCCAGGAATGGTCCCATGCAATTATGCATATGAATTACATATGCATGTGTGTGTGTGTGTGTGTTTTAATTTCTTAGTTTCGACGGAAACCCTTCAGGGTTTTTACGTATTATCCTTGCCAGATGAACCCTTTCACCCCCTACCCGCACTTCGGTAATCTAACCTAACTTCCGTTGCATCCACACCCGTCTGGTGTGGTAACTGTGAAAAACCCGTACCGGTATAGACGGCCTCATATTCTTTTGATTATTTGGTGCACAGACTTAAACTCAAGTATCTACATCAAGGTCTCAAAAGTATTAGCCTACTGCTCACTGCACTGAGATAAAACTCCATGGTATTTACACAAAACGCTCATGGTAAAAGAGGGAATAGTAAAATTCCCTATAGTTTATTGACACCACAATCACAATATGGTTAACATAACTAGGGGACGTAGGGGCAAGGTGAGAACGCTAAGGCCATGTCCGTATAAAACAGTACATATGAATCAGTCAACTTTAATTATTCTTTTAAACTAATCAACGTTTATTAATCATTTAATGTTGGATACAAAAAATACATGAGATAAATAAACGTTTTATGTACCTAAAACTTCCTCGAGAACTACACTACGCAATGGTGAAAACCCCATGAAAATCCGCTTCGAAGTTATCGAGACTAACGCCCACAGACAGACAGAGGCTCTAGGGGGACTTTATTAATATACTGGGGACTGATAAAGAAAGGATATTTCAGGTTCGTTACATCCTCGCAATATTGGCTGTCAGTACATCCTTCATTTTCTGTAATTTTCATTAAGGGGAGGTACCTGAGTAAACGGCGAGAAAACACACGCGTGTGTGTGCATATTATGTATGTATTTGCATATTTATTTATTAAGGCAGTCCTCTAGTTTCTCGGGTCGAAAAAATCGATTTTTTTTTTCATAAATCACATCTACAACATGTGTAGAAAATGCGTGCCAAAGGATTTTTCGATATTCGAAGTGGTTCACAAGTTACGGCCCTGGAACGGAGCAGGTATGAGCTTCTCGGAGAGGCTGAGCAATTCAAACACAATAAACCGCCTCTTTCTGAAGCAGTTCAAAAAGTTATAAAGCCAATTTATGAGGATTTATCCAAAGAAGAATTGTTAAGCAGATGCCTGGGAGCGGAATCTCAAAATAATAACGAGTCGCTCAATTCGTTAATCTGGACTTTTGCTCCGAAGCACCTCCATTCTGGGCCAAAAGTGGTTGAAATCGCGACGTTTCTCGCTGTCATAATCTTCAACGAAGGATTCAAATCTATCCTGAAGACCTTGGAAACCATGGGAGTGAAAATCGGCCCACAAGCTAAAGGATATGTTCAACAGCGTGATAGCTCTCGGATCGACCGTTCAGAATGGCGCACGAGTGATGTTGTAAAACAGGCCCGAATCGCGAAAAGGGAAGACGAAGCAGCTCTGCGTGACTTCCAAGAAGAAGAGGAAGGCCTATTGTATGGTCCAGGCATAGCAGATTGACGGTGAGATGAAATTTTTAGTATAAATCACATGCGCGAACTTTCAAACGCGTTTTTCTCGAAACACCATTTTTCGAAACGGTGACCACGATATTTCAGAAACTACTGCACCGATCTTGTTCAAATTTATACAACATCTTTAATATGTTATAAGCCAGCGATTGAACTAGGATTATCATGATTGCTTCGATAGTTTTTTTTGTACGAGCGAAACACTTAAGAAAAAATGAGTAAAAAATAGAATGCAATTTTCAAAAGTGTATAAAAAAGTCAATTTTTGTAATTTAGAATTCACTCTAGTTCAATCGCTAGTCTTAAATATGAAGATTAAAATGCCGTTTGGTTTTTTGATTTCAGATAAGCAGAACAGCCGCAATCTTGGTCACCGTCAAGCACCTCTTTTACTTGATGTCTTCCTGTCGGCCACTATAACCTTTATTCTATTATATATTTTGACTTCAAAAAATTTGTAAAGCTTATTTAAATGTTAATAAAGATTATGCAAAAACAATGAGATTGATTATTTCGATGCTTTGCCCGTAAAAAATTATTGAAAAAGCCGTAAAAAAACAGCCGAGGAACTAGAGGACCGCGTTAAAGGACATATATGTAGTTATATTTTTCAAAAACCTATTTTTCCTTCATTTGCCTTGCATAGGTCGGATTGCGAGAGGCTACCTATCCATTAGTTCAAACGTTGACAGCAGGGCCACAAGTTAAATAGTAGGCGCAGAATGGAGGGCTTTGAGCCTCGAAAATTGAAACGTTTTGAGGCATCCGTGGGAGGTGCAACCGTAGGAGCGAAGGCGCGAAAAACGTTCGCGAGAATGATTGTTTGGGGAATTCTGGGCAGGCACAAAGTCGCTTTGCGGCTAGAGAGAGAGAGAGGTTATGAACGATGTCTCACCAAGTCACGGTCGCGCGGTGAACTAATGCCACAATCGTGTGGCAGAATGGTGACTCGTATTGAATAAGCGATCGTCTGTATCCAAGCCACTAGTAAAATTCGTGTGTATACGGGGCAGAGCAGTCCCGTATAGGTAAAAGGGTTTGACCCGTAGCCTCACATCCGGTTGGCGACCAACGATGAGCTCTCCTTGGACTTCCTTGACGCTTCGAGGCACGAGGGTATTATTCTCGATCCGTATAATTTCATTAGTATACAGGGGAAACGAGCCGGCTATCCCTTCTTTTCATCACTCACACTGCGACGAAAAATACGAATGAGAATGAATATCGAACGCGAGAACCGAGAAACTTCGGCCACGACAGGGTGTGAAATTGCATTTTTCCCCAATTCCATTTTGTTGTTGTTATTGAACGAGCCGCAGAAACGTTTGCGGGAATAAGAGTATTGTGCTGGTCTCGCGCGTCACTCTGATCGACGAGAATTCACGAAATCGATTTTTAAAAGGGCTCGAGAAAGTTGGAGCGAGGAAAAGGAACTGATTGTCAATTAGCTAATTGATAAACCGACAAAGGCAGCCAAAATAGTTAATTCTCAAGTTTATGTCCTAGATGGAAACTAAAACCAGTTCTAAGTGACACCAGAACCAAGCCTCATGTTACCAGTCGAAAGTGTCGTTTCATTAAGTGATTGTTTCACCTATTATCTTTAGTGTTAACCCATTATATCACCCTGTGACAGTTCTGTAACAAACCATCTAAGTCCTCACAAAATCCCATATTAACATTTAATCCTTTATTAAAACAACGTCACACGACGGCTGCAAACAGCTCTATCGTTTTTTAGTGCAATTCACGCAAACTAGATGGCGTTAGTTCTCTTTTAAATGTTGTAAACTTGCAAGTGAGGTGAGTTTTCAGAAAACTTAAAAAAAGAGACTTTCTAACATTGGGTGATTGCGAAGTATCTGCATAGCTATAAGGCTCAATGCTGCAACAGGTTGACAATAATATGATAGCGACGCATGGAAAATATGCCCCTTAGCATACTTGGATACACCCGAGTTGGAAAACGTAACTCGTGACCGCCTAGCCACAAGCTAGTAAAGTTATGTTTCGAATCGCCATTAGCTAGCCGTCTTAGGTATTAGCTACCCAGCCTTGTAACTCTTTGGCCCTCTAGTGACTGAATACAAAAATTAGACGGTAACTAGATAGAAAGAAACATCTCACTGCTGTAAAATATTTCTGACATAGCCATGACTTAGTTTTTCCAGTTAGCGAATGGGAACAAAACATTAGGTGGCGATTAGGTAAAAAAAATTGCGGCTATATATATTTTTCCGTTATGTTTTTTGCACATTATGTACATCATTGGACCCTTTTGCGATATTCTTCATTGTTCATTAATTACGGTTATGATATTTGTGCTGTAAATATATGAATGGTTCAATTTTAAATCATCTCAGACGAACGCTTACGCCCCAATATGGTTTCGGTCCTGGGACCTCTGGGTGATGAGTTGTGACGTTGTCCACTGAGCCAGTTCTACTTGTTTTATTTCTGAATTTTCGTATCGTCTACATATGTTATACTACACAATGTTAGATTGCATGTTAGATTGCACCTGCGGCAGTTGGCAAATTGCTGAGTCAACCATGAGCCAATCGCTCGATGGAACTACACGTAGTAACATAACCACACTTTGTCATTTGTGACCAATATCGGCTGGGCAGTGACTTGCCAAGGGGTGCATAGCCGCAGTCAGCTGGCTATGTTATGGCGAGATATCTACTTGAGAATTTCTGCATGCGCAACGCCATCTGCAACTTAAGTTATTTAGCCAGCCGGGAGCCAATCGCTCGATGGAACTACACGTAGTCACATAACCACACTTTGTCATTTGTGACCGAGATCGGCTGCGCAGTGACTAGCCAAGGGGTGCATAGCGGCAGTTAGCTAGTGTTGGCTAGGTCATGGCGACATGCCCACTCGAGCATGTTTTCCTTTTGCAAAGCCATCTGAAACTGAAGTTGGCTAGCCAGCCATGAGTCATTCGCTCGATGGAACTACACGTAGTCACATAACCTCATTTTGTCATTTGTGACCAAGATCGGCTGGGCAGTGACTAGACAAGGGCCGGATAACAAAACATTCACAATGTTACTAGCTCATAGCGAGCCATCCATCGGTCAGTTCGTATGAGCTCAATTGGGCGAGCCAGTTACTAAGTCATAACTCAGACACGCTAGCACAATTTCTACTCGGGCAGAAGTAGGCAGCGATATTGAAACTTGAAGATCGAAGAAGATCCTTCCATTTGCTGACCTTTAGCTGCAACAGGTTCATGAGCCACCGGATGAATTTGTGAATCGATTTTGATTGATCGCAGATTGAAAATCCAATCACACATTTTTCCGACGTTGTATGGAGAACTGGAGGATCGTCTCTGATATTCTCTCAACCCAGTTTGATTTTGGTTGCCTACATTCGTACTGCAGCATATAATGAGGCATATTCTCCAGCGGCGGTGAGTCTTTCTCCGCAGGTTCTTGGTGACAGCGCAGTATTAAAAAATATTCATGTCAAAGTTTTCCGAAAAGTGATCTCACTTGAAAATTCCAATTGATGGTCATAGAGAATTTAAACTTTCTACCATGCAACCATATATAATTAATTGAAGTTCTGTATATTGCCATTAAGGCAAGTTTTTAGAAAACGTTGTAATCGAGATTTTCAAATATTGTATGGTCGCCTAATATCTGTGTGAAATTTTTATCGAAGTTCACTTATCGCGAGTTTGCGACATTCGAGTGTGCGTAATGTTTGCGAAAATCGAAAAAAAATATCAAAACGACAACCGGCGTGTTAAAAATGAGAAGTGGCTTTATGCTACAACAAGCAAAACAACTGCTTTAAAGTATTCCATAAACCATAAAGGAATATTACGACACAATGTAACACGCCTGTCACACTCCCTTCATTGCTTCATAACTAGCCACCCGATTACATTTTTCAGAAACTCAATAATACGTGTTTTTTATTCATTGAAACCTACCAAAAGTCAACTATTTTTTAATTTTTACATTGTTGAGTTATGAAGGATTAAATCTTAATGTGTATACCTTTTGTCGTCAGAGCTAACGGTAAAACAACGCCCCACAAGAGCGTATGGGAAACTACTGTAATTAAGACGGAATGACACCTCATTGCGGTCGGTATGGTAGAACAATTATGAATACTGATTTTAAGAAAATTTAAGGGGCAGACAGCTGTTCGTCTATCTATTTGACGTCGTTTGGCAAAGTTTCGACGGGATCTGAAGAGCCGTTTCAGAGATTTTTGGGTATCTATAATTGTTCTACCATACCGACCGCGATGAGGTGTCATTCCGTCTTAATAAGTATCGTAGTTCTTCCCCGGGTCAGTGGATCTATCCCCTTTTTTTACCATTTTCATCGCTCTGATAGCATTTCTGAAAGATCCCTATATATCTCTAAATAAGAGTATTGATTTTTCTGAATTGGTGTTATTATTTAAGGGGGGGGGGGGAGGTATTTTTCGGCGTTTTTATTTTAGTTGGTGATATGATTACCTTATGGGCCTGGCATCGATGATTCTGTGTAAGTATATGAAAAAAACACTCGTTTCTTGATGTTAAATTATTGATTTTCTAGTGTAGAAATCTTTGAAACTTTTAAACGTGTTTTTCTCACACTTAGCATTTTCAAAGTCGGTGAACTCTCCAGCGCAAAATCATACTACACCGATCCTTTTGAAATTTTACACACTCTTTCTACACATAAATTACGAGGTAACGCTGTCGAGTTAAAAATTTTTTTTATCATTTTAATTTATTTTACAATAACAAAATGTCCGATTTAAAAAATGAAAAATCGGTATTTTGACTTCTCAGTGTAACCAAAAATTAAGAAATAAAAAAAAACCCGACAGCGTTACCTTAGGGAATTTATCAACCAATGAAATAGTTTTGGTTTTTTATTTCAGATGATCCAGTGATGTGTTATGCGGATCACCGCAATGTAACTTTTTTTAGGCGTCTGCGAAGATTTGCTGTCAATGGCTCATTTCTGCATAATTATGAATGAAAATTTTACAGAATATTCTTCAAATGTTCTGATATTATATACTAATTACATAAATAAATATATATTAACTGTCTCGTTAAAAAAAATATCGTAAATATGCTTTTTTTATAGCGAATGACCCCCTTAATGCTCAAATGATCGAACAGTTGATTTGAATTACATTAGAAATAATATAATTTGAATGGACATCGATGGTTAAACTTTTTTTTTTTAATTTATGCATTTTTGCCCTATAAAGCGTATTGTTCGCGCAATCACGCAAAAAAAATCACCGCCTGTTGGTTCGATGTTCAAACGGCAAAGCACAGCGTGCCTATGAAGAGGACGACCGCGTCTATAGGCCCCTTGACAATGTGACAGACATCACACGCAGCAACAATACCGATAATTACGACAAAGAGAGTAGCTCGGCTCGCGGGAAATTTTTGACGCATGGCGTGAGGACATTGCAGAAAAAAATACATAATATTAATCTCCCGAGGGCGAGTCGGCGAGCGAAACGGAACCTTCGTCAACCCTTTATTTAACGGTAGTTGGCAAGTTTCTCCGGAAAAAAACAGCCCTCGACAATTTTCAATGCCCTCTTTGGGAATACGACAAAAGTCGAATGTGGATATCTTATACAATGTCTTATTTGGCAATAAAGGACGAAGGACCGAATTGTAATATTCTATTCCGTTTGATGATTTATTGTAATAATTCTCACGGCTGTCAAAAATAAATAAAAGACCGATTTAAAACACAAAGTATGTGAAAATGTTCAGGGTTGGTTTTATGATATTGAAGTTTGCATCGTTGAAATGCAACGAAAATTAATATTTCTGAATTCCTTCAATATATTTTGAAAGATTTTGCCTACAAAAATCCTTCAACCATTTTAAAGGTGAATATTTAGTGCTCTACCATATAAATCTATAAAAAAAAGGATCTTTGATGTTAATAAATATGGAAAATAAAATGTAAAAAATAACTTTCGTTGCGTTCCAACGATGCAAACTTCAATACCATGTTGGCTTTAAACATAGTGAAGAAATTACATCTTCGTAATGCGATTGTACAACAAAAAATTAGTGCGAAAATGTGTACATTCAGTTATCGTAAGATCACTACAGTATAATTAATTTCCTTATGAGGATTTACACAGTGATTACATTTTATAAGCCAGCTCTTGAAAACTGTGGAAATGTTCTCTCCATATTATTTTTAGTCATTACCAACCAACACAAAAAATATTACAAAAGGTTTGCTAATGGAAATTTAAATGAATCAAATTGACATTATTGTATTCATATAAATTCGCATTATTACAATACAGGAGTACATCCTCTCCGATTGCAAGTACTAGTTTATTTCGACGCTCACTCGTTTAGAAAAAAAACATCAAATTTCTGTTTTGTTCATGGTTTGCAAAATTCACACAACGATCCAATATTATTATTATTATTAATGATTTACTATGACTACATATTTAACCAACGGAATATGTATATCGCAATATTAATGTAAGGTTGTCATACGATAAACGAATTGGTTGACAAATTGACGATCTCCTAAAGAGAAAAAAAAATTCAGTGCTCATAATGAAAGCGCAGACTTAGCGATGACTTTTTTTCTGAAACTACTGTTGGGTTACTGAATAGAAAAATTGTCAATGATTTTTCTTTATTATGACTTATATGACAAATTATTTTCGAACATATTTGTGTTCGGTGTAAAAGAAGAATGTTAACACTCGAATAATCATCGAACTAAGATTATTGGGTACTGTTGCGTGCTCAACGGTTGGGACCAAGCGATCGTCATCATCGTTAGAGGACTGTGGAATTAAGAATGTTCCGCTAGTTTGCACGGTAAATTAAACGGAAAATAAATGTTGAGGACCATTTTCGACGCGCTTTTCAGCAATTAAAGCGAGAAGAGCGACGGGGACTGATAGAACCGCCATGAGACGGTTCTTCGACCAGAACATTTCCGCGGCTAAAGTTTCAAAGCGAAACGAGGACGTTCAACGTAGCCGGAAAATGTGGGACTGATGTAGACGGGAAGGCCCGAAACCAAACGAGCGTATCGATTATGTACACAAGGGTGTTATTTAGAGATTACAACAAAAGCTGTAACGGGTGTTGACTATTATTTCGAAAATTTGATGAGTACTCAAATTATTCGAACTCGAGAAAAAATTGCATTAATGAAACGCAAGAAGAATTTTTTTTTTCGAACTGCTCAATTTTTTAGCGAAATTAAAGTAAAAAAAATCGTTTGAACCCATTGAAGGATTTTCATTGGATACCTACAACCTAAAGCTGCAAAAAAGATACAGGATGATAATGAAAACGAAGAAATAAGAAATAAATAATCTTTCGTTGCATTTTAATGATGCAAATTAATTGTGGATATCGATTGACGCATGTGGTGCAAATTTACTATATTTGTATATATTTGTACACATGCACATATGCTTAGAAAAGGAACAAACACGACATACGAAATCGAGCGGAACCATTGCTGTGGTACGAATCGTTGCTAAACTTGTTTTATGCCCTGTGTTCGTGAGTTTCGCAACCGCAATCCAACAATAGAACCAAAACGTAGACACGAAAAGCATTTGGGTCGTCAAGTTTTTACGATGGGTAGCCAGGAAAGTCTACGACTTGGCCAAGGCTCGTAAAATGATGGAAGATACGGATGTCCACACCGCAAAGGTAAGGTAGAACAATGAAGAACGGTCCAGCCAAGCCAGTACACACCGATACGACCGTGAAGAAGTAAAATCACAAGGGTAAAATAACAATCAAATAAAACCACGACTTCCAAAGATCTTAACAAAAGTGTAGGAATCGGTTTAGGGTTAAGGCAAGCTTAAGGAGGGAACTCACTTTACGTCCCTTATCACAGTTGATTTTTTCTGTATTTAAAATGTATCCGCTGATTCCAAATATTTGTACGAACGTCAAATTGATGTTTAGGGTACTGGAAGAATTCGCCGAAATTGATAATCTTACTTTGAAGTTGTGCCAAAAATCGAAGAATATTCGAAGCTTCATGAATCAAACGGCATTTTTCAGTGGAAACATTTGCGAAAAGAATGCGTGCAAAGCGGAGTTTTAAATCGAAACGGAAAAGAAATGAGCGGCGATTGAGTGAAGACACTTATTTTAGGTCGAGATGCGAAAAAGTTGGATTTTTAATATATGTGTTAAAGTCCATATCGACGTATTTTCACCCCTTGAATAAGAATTCACTATTAATTTCTACCAAAACCCTTAACTGTCACTATAAATCCCCGAAAATATATAGAATGTGGTTTACTCCCTTAAGCTGGTTATCCGGCAAATATACCTGAACTTAAATTTAGTCTCCCTTCAAAGTGTGAGCAATTCCATACAATTCAATGCCACACTTTTAATGAGGCGTGAGAGGAAGAGAAATAACGGGATGGTTCATCCCTTAATTTTCGATTTTTTCAATGTACCCATACCCGAGTAGAAATTGTGCTAGCCTGTTTCAGTTACGACATAGTAACTGGCTCGCCCAATTGAGCTCGTACTAACTGACCAATAGCTGCCTCGCTATGAGCGAGTCCTTCCCTATTGTTTTATTATCCAACGCTTGTCCATTCACTGCCCAATCGATTTTCACTATATATGTTGTCGCCGTGTTACAATAAAAATGCCACTTAGTAACTAGGCCGTGCTGGACTAGTCAACTCTGGTTATGAATGACAAAGTGAGGTTATGTGACTTACACGTACTATCATCTAGCGAATGACTCATGGCTGGCTACCCAACTTAAGTTTTAGATGGCGTTGCAAAGAAAAATAATTCTGTGGGTATTTCGTCATGACCTAGCCAACACTAGCAGACTGCGATTATGTATCCTTCGGCTAGTCACTACCCCGCGGATCTTGGAAACAATTGTCGAAGTGAGGTTATGTGACTACGTGCAGTTCCATCGAGCGATTGGCACATGGCTGGCTAAGCAACTTGAGTTGCAGATGGCGTTGCGAATGACAGAAAAATCCTCAAGTCGTTATCTCGCGATGACCTAGCCAACACTAGCTAACGACAGCTAATACTATGCACTGCTATGCACCCTTTGGCTAGTCACTATACATCCAATCTTGATTACAGATCTCGCCGTTCTGCGATAAAAATACCACCTAATGACTGAGTCGTACCTAGCTAGCCATTAATGGTCACAAATGACAAAGTGAGGTTATGCGACTACGTGTAGGTCCATCGCGCGATTGGCCCATGGCTGGCTGAGCAATTTGAGTTACACATGGCGGTGCGAATGAAACAAAAAATTCTCAAGTGGGTATCGCGTAGTCAACACTAGTTAACTGCAGCTGCACTAGCCAGAAGAAATGATCGGACAAATACAATTATAGGTTATGTAATCCTATGCGATTATCACTCTCAATGCGAAAGAAAATAAGTCATTCATCTGATGTTATTTACATTTGTTAATCCACCCATTTTTCAGTAATCCAATTTTATGCACTGTAATATATGTAGACGATGTGAAAAATCAGAAATTAACCATGCAGAACTTACTCAATGGGCAACGTCACGACTCATCACCGAGGGGTCCCGTGGTCGTAACCACGTTCCACGTTAATGTTTGCCTGATATAATTTGAAATTAAATCATTAATATATTTGCAGCGCAAATATCATAACCTATAATTAGTGAATAACGAAGAATATCGCAAAAGTGTGCAATGATGTACTTAAATAATGTGCGAAAAATAAATCACCCGTATATACTATATATTTAAACGATTTCTCGCTATACCTAGCGAGTAGTTGATAAAATTTCTTATATTTTTCCAAGTGAAAAATGAAACTTATCACCGTCTAACCGTGAGCTAATAAAATTACATTTCTGAACCAGCTTTATAACGCTTTCAGAGTCTGGTGACATACAAAAAAACATAGATTTTTAATTTGCAAATATGCAATCGCGTCATAAAACGAACTTATACTGACTCTCATTATATTAACCCGGAATGTCAAAAGGCCAGCTGATTATACGGTGCTCTTTGCTAAAAAATCAAAGGGCAGTTTCAACCCCTTAATGATGAGATATCGGAAAAAGAAAAAACACGTATCCGCTACTTTTCCATCCTTTCCATTTATACAAATGTACATCCCAATAGATTAAAAATTCTCGGAGATAAGTATGAAAATTTTTTAGTTTTGCACTAAACAATTTGAAATTTGTTGTTATCTGCATCGTTCTCATGTCCAGTGTATAGTACACGAAAAAATAAATGGTGTTGCAATTTGATTTTTTTTCATATCTCGTACCGTTAAAATGTTATCGACGAAAAACGAAAAACACCCCTATTTTCGAGGGTGCGTTTCACCGCTCAAAAGTCGGAGTCCGCGGATTAAAAAAAATACGTGTCGCCTATTTTTACCCATTCTACAAACATGACAAATTTCATCGAAATCGGCGGGTTACATCTCGCGACCTTTCCTTGTTAGATACAAAAAAACTAGGTGATTGCTGAATAAATATATATATATATATATATATATATATATACATAGCCGCAAGATTTTTTGTATCTAGTCGTCACTTAATTTATTGTTCCCAGTCACTAGCTGGAAAAACTAGGTCATGACCCGGTTATAAATATTATATTCAGCCGTGAGATATTTCATTCTATCTAGTCACCATCTAATTTTTTTGTATCCAGTCACTAGACGACAAAAGCGTTACAAGGCTGGGTAGTCAATAGCTGAACGGCTAGCTAATGGCGATTCGAACCATAACTTTACTAGTCAGTGACTAAACGGTGATGAGGTACGTTTTCCAGTCGGGTCGTGGATTTTCTGATCATTTTGCATTAAAAGAATTTTCGTTTCTGTTTCGCTGAAGTCGGTGGATCGCTAGCGGGTGGAACTGCAAAATCAGCCCTTCACATGCTCCACTCTGAAGGGTGGTTTTCACCCCGTAAAAACGTTTTTCGCCGGTAAAAAAAATCTACATCTAAAATTTCTTGACGTTCTATCATATACATGAGTTTCAACAAAATCAATTGTGGACACCAATGTTCCTGGCAAGATATTTGGGAAAATCGGGCACGTGGAAAAGAAAACAATTATATCAATGGGACATGGTGATATTTCGTCTCTGGGAATCGAACGATGAGCGAGTTCGATTCTGTGAAAGGAGAAGAAAGTTATAACGTCGCGGGTGCTGTGAATCTATACAGGAGGAAAAAAACGCCGAGAAAACTTGTGAAAGTGGCGAATCTAAGGCGTGCCTAATTCCCGATACAATTCAAGATCATAGACGGTCAAATCGAACGTGAAAATACGGGGAAATCGTGGAAAGTATTCGAGACGAATTATAATCGTCGGTATTTCTTTGTACATGGTTATACGTGTATTGATACATGTATGCGCGATCGTGTGTGTGTGTGTGTGTACCCCTGTAAGAGAGGAAACGAGTGTAGCACGATTCTGCGTGCGCTCGACAAAAGACTTCCGCAAGAGCACGAGAACTATCCTTGTACTTGGGTGCTTGTCCCGACTACGGATTTTTCCCCATCTCCAGTTTTTCATTCTGTGAGAGTGGGTGCTCGATCTCGCTCTCTCGGCCCGGAGAAATAACCGTTTTGTCCCTTTAAAGTCCCGACCACAACGTGGAATTCGTTGGACCTGCTCTCGCAAAGAGCGAGCGAAACAGATTCGTAAATCCTCTAACAAGAGCAAGACACTCCGCAAATGCAGGTAAACGTCTCTCGACGTCGAAACGCCCACTATATAAATCCTGAATGAAGTTTTATCGAGACTGAAGAAAGAAAAAAGATCGAAGGAAGAAAAAAAGCGGGAAGAAAGATTCATGTGCGTGGCTCGGTGACGATCGTGAGATTGGCGCTCGTACTGAAGATACACGCATTCCTAACGTCAGAGAAAACGACACATCCGCATCGCGAAACCCTTGCTTCTTTGTTTTCCAAGAGATTTTCGCTTTTGCGAGAATAGAAATTAAAGAAACAGAGATATTAACCCTTTGTATCCGCGAACCAGGCCTCTGTGAGTCAAAATTGTGGCCTCTCGAAATGTTAGTAGAAAAACAAATGCTCACATTTAACGATCAACGGGTTTAAAGGGGTCTTCTCACTTTAGACACTAAAAAAGGCTATTTTCATAAATTTGTTTGATATATTGTTTGATATATTTGTTTGATATATTGTTTGATATATATTGTTTGATATATTATAGATATTGATATAAAAGTTGTTAGACTTGATTAATACACTTTTGAAATACATTAAAAAAAACAAAATTATTTATTTTAGTCACTATTTATAGACGAAAAGGGTAGTTAAAAAATGTCCTAGAAAAATTGTATGTCTTCCCTGTTGACGAAATCTCGGAGATGGATCATCGGAGACAAAAAAAATCAAACGGTTTTAGATTCAGTATGGTAATGGCTATAGCGCATATCATACGATTTTTGTTATATGCAAAAATAACAAAATGTCGGACATTTTTCGAAAGAACAAAAAAACGTGTTTTTCACCGTTTTTGGCTAAAAAATCGTAAATATCAAAACTTAGAAAAATCCTTGACATGCCCTATAGCTATAGTTGTAAAGAATATGTGGTTAAAATTTCATAAGGATCGGTTCAGTGGTTTCGAAGATTTTATCAACAAGCCGTCGAAAAACGTTGTTTCGAGAAAAACGCGTTTAAAGTTTGTGTCGGTTAGGGATCGTCCATTAATCACGTGAGGTTTTTTGGCCACTTTGTGAGCCCCCCTCCCCCATGGTGATAGGGGGTCGTTTATTAATCACGTGAGGCTCAAACAGGGGGGGGGGAGAGGATTTGGATAACAGAAACCTCACCACATATCACCATGGGGGAGGGGGGGGGCTCAAAAAGTGGCCAAAAACCTCACGTCATTAATGGACGATCCCTTACGTAAATACATCAAATTGTTTTTTAAGTATTTCGCAAGTGTAAAAACTTTTATATCAATATCTATAATATAAACTTATCAAAAAAATCATAAAAATAGCCTTTTTAGCGTCTAAAGTGAGAAGACCCCTTAAGTTGCAGAAGTCACGGAAAATATGGTTTTCCAAAAGTGCGAAATATACCCAAATTGTATACCCATGCGTTTCCTCCTGTATTGCACAAATCTATGCACACTAAAATCCATCGAATTTTTAAATAACGCAACAAAGTTTTTCCAACAATTTTTGTGAAAATTGTCGACCGATGTGCTTTCTGGGAGAGATGTTCTCGGTCATTCAATTTTTGACACGAACTACCACCATGTGGCGAGATGTTTCAGCAGTTGCAGGTCTATGTAGGATAGGTTGGTAGATCTAGCACAATAAATTGCGTTCATTATGGGTGGACGATTTTTGGGAGCAGTCTGAAGTGAATGAGCGAAATTTCGTGCCACAGGTACTAGAAGATCAAAGGATGATCTAGACGCTAACCCAGGTAGGGAATCAAAAGGCTGACGATGGAAACAAACTTGTGTGAGCCTTGTTTCACCGAGCCTGAGTGAGACAGACCTGGGCCAGGTTTCATTGCATCGTTGGGAGCAGCCTGGAACCGAGACTGGCTGCTTAGCCTAAACTCAGGGTTATTTCAAGCTTTATTCAGCCAGTGAATTTTAAGGCAAAAAAATCAAGGCTGGATGCAGGCTTGTTTCAGGTTGTGATAAAATAAAATAAATTTTGAATAATATTTTTTCTGTACTTTTATGAAAAAAAAAATTAGCAATAAATTTGTCGAGTGCGAAGGCACGAAAAACGAAAGCGAAGGAGGCAGCTCAGAACATTTAAACATATTCTCTTATCGATATTTATGAGGTACACAAAAAAGTTTTTTTTCTCGTCACATACACATTTCGTATATACTCACTCTCTGGGGTTTGCGTCCACTCTGTGTATTACGTGTCCCATAGACAATAAATAAAATAAAGTATTGTGTTTAAAACATTTTGTACATATTTTATAACAAATAATATAATGAATAATAAATATATATAATAAATCAAATGAATTCTTTACAAATTTATTAAATTTATCCCAATGTAGAATATAGAAAACTAAAAACAGGCCTCATATAGCCTCGAGAAGAGTTTGGGATAATCCTGGTCATAAATGCTCGTGAAGGCTTCATTAAGGCTCATTTTGAACCTTGTTGTTTCGTCGTTTCAGGCTTAGTACAGGCTTTTCTACCAGCCTATGGTCAAGCCTGTGAGCAACAGCCTGAAACCGCGTTATCATTCAGGGGTTCAGCTAGGCCTGAAATCAGGCTGGTGCTCAACCTGAATAAAAAAATGTGAGCCTTGTTTCAGAGCTTGGCAAGCCCTTTTTTCATCGTCAATTCCTACCTGGGAACAGCTTGAACGTGTGAGTTTTTCCCTAGTCTCTGCACGTCACGACTCAAGTTGAATGGTGAACACATGTAAGGACCTTGATTCATTTTTGGCCAGACTAAACCAAAGTAAAGAAAACGAAGTTTTCTATGTTCGAATGCAAGACATTTGTTTCAGTCACCCCCATTGTTTGGCAGATTAAGGCTACTAAAATCATTAAAAAGTTTATCGGGATCGTCGTTTAACATCTGCAACTTTAATCTGAAAAATGAAGATTTGGGAAATCCTAAAAACGAAGAAACAAAAAAAAATAAGAAGAAATTATCTTTGCGTTCCAGCGATGCAAACTCATACACCGTCAACGGGACAGCTCCGAGACAAGTGCTCGGTCGGCCAACGAACGCCCAACATTATCCAGGAAATAGGTTCCCCAATCAATTATTCCCAATCATTATGTGCCAAACCGGCAGAAATAAATCGACTCTGCCTTGCTCGCTCAGCAACAGGGATCATCCTGGCCCAGGGTGTAGACCAGTTTCGTGTAGGTGGTGAACTCTCCGCAAGTACGGGGATAACACGTTTTATTGGGGAAGACGAGGCTTTTAACGTGCCCATAAAGTCCAGCCGTGCCTCCATCAACACGTTTTTGAACGCGCATTCGGTCCCCGCTGTACAAGAACGTAAGGCCACCCCCTACGAGCTAATTGTTGAATGAAGGTGCAAAAAAAAGGGGGACACAAAATATATGACACCGCGCGTATACAATGCCAAGGTGAAACGGCGCGTCGTGTACCTGTCTTCCACCTTGCATCCTATGGACCCGCGTTTCGGAGTCTGAGTCTTGCCAAAGCTCACAGAGACTTTTGCCGACGCGTTTGTTGCACGGCATACAGTCCACCCACTTGCCGGGAGGTCGTGACCACTATAAACTTTCAGCCCAGAACAAGGAGAGGAAAAGGAACGAAACGAGATGAACGCAGGAAGGCCACGAATGGACCTTGTACATCCAAGCGGGCAAATAGGAAAGAAGAGGCATCCAAGTCCAAAGGAAGTTTCACGAAGCTTCGGAAGGTTTTTCCTCGGCCGCACACACACGCACACTTGACAACGGCAACAAGGTGGTAGTAACCTGTCGCCCTGAGCCTATATTTTCTAAACTCTAGGCGACGCTTCTCCGATCTGGATGATCTCATGGGAACTCTTGGGGACGAAGAAGCCTAGCAGGACCTCCGTTTCTCGTGTATTGTCTCCCTCTTGGTGTCCTCTCCTTCATTTCGTTTCTTTCCAACCCGCCACCACGAACACCCCACATTCAAACCTCACACCGAGGAAGCGGAGAAAGAAACAGCGATGACACGGACGGAGAGCAAGGAGAAGAGAGGAAGAGAGATGGGCCTAAGTGTAGTAGGATTTCGGTCCATTTCGGTGCATTCCGTAGAGGATCTTCCAACGTGTCGGTACGTATTTCTTTTGCCCGCGGATGCCTGTGCCTACCGACGGCGAGCTCTCTCGCACATACAGCTTCTTCCCTGCAAGGCTCACCTTACGGACCCCCCACCCACACGGATAAACACGGCTCCGACAAACCATCCTATGTCCGAATGGAGAGGGAATTGGGAAACCGAATATTGCAAATAGGCCGCGAAGCCCTCTTCGATATTTTGTCCCGTGCACGGGGGGTTGTCGCTTCCAAGAAATCTCGGAGAAAAACGAGCTAGAAAAGCAGTGCATCATACTGCTCGTGTGTGTGTGTGTGTTCGTTGGTTTCACAGAAGCCTCGTATTATGAGCCGGCAAATGGCGCCAGTCAGCTGAGATCTTGAGAATTCACATGGATTCGAGAGTAGTTCCTTTTTCTTTTTCTTCAAATTTCTACCGACCATATAGGCAGACATTCCACGAGTGTTTTGGGGGTGTTCTGTATGGACTATATGGACTTTTTGCTCTGTGGGTCAATGGGCGATAGATGGGCCATCGTGGAACTCTCAGCTATGTCTTTAAAGTGATCTTCCGCGTTTATGGTGTAACCGTTTTGTGGCGCTAGTTGGGAAACGAATGGAATAACCCCTGGTTCTGATGCCAAAGATTTTCGTGGACTCGATGTATTCTCAGTCTTTTACTAGGGTGCAGATATTGTGTTGTAAAAAATTTATATATATATATATATATATATATAGGGTGAATGGAAGATCAATGAATTCTTTGGGGATGGAACGTGGGAGTTTAGTTCCGCGTGTGTGAATTCCAATGCGACGATCGGAATCTTTCAAAGAGGAATTTGAAGCGAAAAAGAAGAGGTGGCAGTAGGAGCAAAATATTATTAACGTGAGAAACGCTCGAGTTAAGGGTAGAAACGTCTTTACAACGTACTTTTGGGTTTCTAATTGTCGAAGGCGAACAGAGGTACCTTCGAAACTGTCAGTAGATAAGATTGAGCATCCAACGAGACGATGCGGGTTGTGGCCCAACTTCGATGCTCGCGCAACTAACTTCCGGATTTGTTTAACGTCCTGAAACGCAGCAGGCGATTTCTTTCGGCAATCTCGTTGAGTCTTTGTTTATCATATTATCAATCGTAGTATCGAACGTATCCTCGTTTATTTTCTTTATAGCTAAGAGCCTTATCAAATAGGACAACAAGACTGCAAGGATGTGACAAAGTCAGCATCATAGGGATGCAATGAATATTCAATTTTTTGCAATTACCCTATTCTATGGTAGATTTAGATTGCCATAGAATTGGAGTAATCAGAAGAATAGGCATAGATTGCCAGGATACCAACCGCTTGAATGATTTTTGAAATCATTAGAGATTTCCAACCTATATCTGTGAGGAAACATCTTTTGGTTACTAATAAAAATAAATAAATGAAGAATGAGAAAGCATTTTTCGTTGCATTCCAATCACGCAAACTCCGATAGCTTCAAGTACGATCCAATTGCACGTAAAATACAAGGCAAGGAAAAGAAATTAAAAATAGAAATGACGATTTCGAGACTCACCCATCGTTTTTATCCACGTTGGTGTCAGTAGACGAGCCCTCCTCGAAGTCTGCAAACAAACCCAAATAAATATGTAGCAGTCAAGTCTTTTTTTGCGCAACAGGGTATAACAATATTACTCTCGCACATGTCCGATGACAAAAATGTGAATTTCACGGAAATACGGAGTGTATTGAAAAAAAAAATAATGCACTGATAATTGACGTACGATACATGGGATTTCGGCTGCCCGGCGATAAAAGTCAGAAATCTACTTAACATTTCACAGACATCTACGGGTAGGAAGAATTGTCGTGAACATTCAACACTTTTGTGCGATGACAATGAGAATCTGGCGTGCGCGATCGGTGAAGAGCTGATTTTCGGTAGAGGGATGCTCACACCAAGACACGCACACACGTGTGTTGTATCTTCGGTACCCTTTCCCCGAGCACATGCCACACACGGAGTGTGCCCGCATGACGATCGCGATAACACAAACTCGTTGGGCTCTAGACTGACACAGAGTTTGGAGACACAAAACTATATTCTCAGGTTCGAAAAATAAGCGGTAGAAGTAAAATTTAAAATGATTGAGAGTGATTAACAAAGATGCTGGCCATGAAAAGAGTACTCGAATCAAAGGTACACTAGTAAGGCGAGTTGATTTTTTGAAGGGGTTATGTCTACTTGTTCAAAATCGAAAAATCACTTTTTCCAGAACCAATATATTTTGACAGTTTATCATCTTACAAATATTCCCTGAAAATTTCAAGGTGGTCGGATTAAAATAGACAGATTTATAGGCTGTTATGTTTACGCCCGTCCGAACGCTCGGAGCGTCGTTGGAAGCTTTAAACGCTTTTATCTCGAAGATACATTTTCCAAGTCGTTGAGTGAAATATCTCAAAAACTAGCCCATCGATCTTTGCAAAAATTTTAGGGCTTTGTCTACATGTATAAATGTAGTATTTTCGTAAAAGGATTTTTTTCCGATGTATACTTACTTTCGATTCGATGAACGAAAAATGCCTATTTTTTTCCCTAAAAACCAAGACTCCACTTTGAACACGTGGCATTTTTTAAAATATGATATTTTGAATAGAATTACATAGGATAAATTGAAATTTGTTTGAATTTTTTATATTAGATAATCTAGTTCAGAAGGGTGCTCACTGCAAAATACGTTATCGAGAGGTGCTTTACATCGACTGTAAATCGATTATAATTAAATATTTTTACACAAACAAATCACA